>JAPYZL010020029.1:0-11692 GCA_030522825.1 Platygaster orseoliae
ATTCGCTTCGAATTGAAATTTCACCGAGCGCCGGCGGAAACTCGCTTAGCATCCCCTCCCTTGCCTACTAGGCAGCGAGAGGTCACGCGTCGGAGGCGGCTATGGAATCCAGAAGCACAATTATAATACATTATTATTGATACAAATTCAATAAGAATGAAATTTTTAATTTTCTTATGTTATTTATTTATAATGATATGCATATAATTATTTAACGTAAAAAAAACAATGTGCAGTAAACTACATTCAAAATAATTAACGAAAAATCTCTGCATTATTAAAGAAAGGGTTTTACTTTCAAAGTTCATGAACATTTTTAAAAAATAAATATTGAAGATTTGCTGTTTCAAGTAGTTTAAAAATTCATGAACGAAATGAACAATTTTCAAGTTATGAAAGCTATGCTGTCAGAGTCGAGAAAAAATGAGATGTAAAATAAAAAGAATATTTAAGTCAGGAATGTCTTCTCGTGGGACTGTGGCTCATTTCAAGCAGTAAAACTCGCGAATTGCTTGGTCTTATCTAAGACAGGTTTGGCAAATTTGTCTATCACAAAGCTTCGCGTGACCACGCACAGGTGCAAAACCCTCGCACTAACTGATTTTTTTGAGGTGAAGAAATGATCTGACGAAAAGAGAAAATTTCTAAATTGATACGTTCGAACATTCATGAATATTTTAAAAATAGAAGGAACGTTTTAAAAAAATTGCATTTTTCATAAGCGACAAAAAAACCGAACATTTGTAAGAAATGGATGTAATAATATCAAAAATTCGTCATTGGCGATTAGAGATAAATGTTAAGTTCAGTTTTGAACAATAAACTGATAAGATTAGGTTTCGAGAATTTATAAATGTTCCAGTGAAAAATTATGAAAACTTTTTAACTATAATCGTCTGTTTTTTCAATTTATAACCATTGAAACTGTATAAAAATAGCTGTTTTATAGCAAAAAATTCGCATTTTTTAACCTTGAGTTCATAAAATTGTCAAGAGTTTGGAAATAAAATTCTTTTAGCACTCAATTTTATGATAACTTATGCATACAGAAAAACAATTAAAGAAAAATTTGATGAAAACTCTTAAATATTATTAGTAAGACGATTTTACAGCTTTTGTAACAATCGTCTTAAATTACAAGACAATATTTACAATCTAATATGTGAGTTTATCGTAAATTTTTTCCGTATTTTTTTAGTTTTTAAAATTGTTTCAATTCTTTAGTTCATTTTTATCGTTAATTTGAAGTTATAATGTTAGTTAATTGTTAGTAAATTAACTAAATAATGACATAGAGAACGAAGATTTTTCTCAATACTTGATGTATATTTTCAAACTCTTTAATAAAATGAAATAAAGATGATTTTTGTTTTATTTATATCTGACGTAACAATGTCTTAAATTGTAAAATTTTCGACTTTTCAAAAAAATTGACAGAATCAAACATTTCAAGGATCGAATTTCAAGATCAAACGTAAATATTGCCATGTTGATTTATTTTCTTCAAAGTTGTAGTTTCTGTGAATCAAAAATAATAAAATTAATTTAAATTTAATTAATTAAAAAAATAATAAAATCGTAATTATTTACTAATATGCTAAGATCTCTCACGAGAATTTAAATAGTGTATACAAATTTTATTCCCTCGAACGTCAAAAAAAAAACAAAATCTTCAAGTTACATCATTTTCTCACCCTCATAAGCTGTAAAAAATTAATAAACATTTTTTTTTTTTCATTTATATCTGACGTAAGGATATCTTGAATTTTTTAATTTTCGACTCGCTAAAATCTGAAAGTATTAAATATTATACCAACTGAGTATTAAGAGAATATGTAAAAATTGTTATGTTAGTTTATTTCTCAAAAATGGTAGTTTCTGGGAAAGCTTATTTATCAGAAATACTAAAACTTTAATAAATTATTCAATGGCTAAAATTACTCACAAATATGCATTAACTGTAATAAAACTTTTTAATAAATTGAGTCAAAAATCATTCAATAAATTTTATCACTTTATTCAATTATTTAAACTCCTCAATTGAAATAATTAACAACTAAAATAATGATCAAAAACATTCAAAATCTTGATTGATATTCACTCATTTTGTTTTAAGTTTTCAAAAACATTCCAGAATAAAACAGTTTTCCCCTCTATGGAATATGGATCTACTCATGCTAATAATTTTAATTATTCATTTGCAATCTCTAAAACTATTCCTAACAGTGCGTGATCAATAGTAATTGTTGAGTAATATAATATTGTCACGTCATTCTATCTTTCTTACGCGAACGAAAATTTATGGGAATGCCAAGGCCCAATTTAGAACGACAACTCTGCATTGTCGATTAATTGCGGAGATCAATCCTTCTCGATATGTCAGCGTCTCTGTGGCTGAGAAAGCATCGCACAAAATCGTCTTTCAGTCGCCGCACGTGAAGCGAAAATAAGAGAAGCGACTTCTCCGCATATAATTTTCATTTAATTGGCATCATTGAAATTTTACAAGCCCAATAAAAACCACAATAAAAACGAAAAAGTCGATTAAAATTTTCTAGTTTAACTTTTTTTTGGAATTTTCGCTAATTTCATTTCTGGACCCGAAAAATCAAATGTGTAGTCTTGGAAATATGAGTTATTGGCAAATCGCAGTTTCAATATTCCACGCCGAGTTTCATTCTGTTACTCCATGTTTTCACAATATTTTTTTGTTACAATAGAAAGTTTGTTCAGCATATTGGGAACCTAGTGAATAAATTTCTATTCGATTGTTTACGTGTCTCGTTAATTTTCTGCAACTTGAATTGTTTATTTGAAAAAATTACATGCGTATGAACAAACGAAAAACATGAAAACTGACAGAGTAATTTGTTGTAAATAATTTCTCGGCTGCAAGTTTTATAATTTTAGAACTTTCTTGTTGATTTATATAACGAATGACAGAATTTATGTGCTAAATATCGATTCGATAAATGTTTTATTATATTGACTAAGTTAAAAGTTTATATTATTATTCTTCAGTGTTTTTTGTATTGCTTATTTTGAAAATCAAATTTAAATTCTTAAAAATCTTGGGAGTTTGATTAAAATTTATTATTATTTTATGTAAAAATGGAAACAAATATAGAATAAATAACAAATGGTTTCGGAAAATCGATTACTATACTGGTCAGCCAGTTGAAATAACAAATCCATAAAAAATAAGTCATTCAAACAGCGATTCCTTGGGGTGATTTCGACTGTTTCGGATTTAGAGAGTGCAGACGGCGTTCTCAAAATTCTCGCTCGAGGCTTTCACGCACGCGGATAAAAGCGCGTTTTTGTTTCCTGCGAGTTGCACAACGCAGCCAGTAGCTGCTGCAACTCTGAAGAATCCCTGCGAAATGAGGAATAAGAAGAAGGGCAAAAAACCGTGGAGGCTGTTATGGAGAGACTTGATGAACGGCGCGAAGTGCGAATTGACATTTGAATTTGGAACACGAAAGGATGAGAAATAATGAACCCGCTTCTGTGCGCCTCGGTACTCGCGCCTTAAATATTAATGCACGGAAACACACGAAAGTATTACGAACGCTCAAAGAACAGCCATCGCAGTTGCCCAACTGGTATGAAAAAAACTCGGGACTGGGTTAATGGCACTGCGCTTGGGTTTTTGGATCCGAATTTCACTTTGTGACCGCTCGCGTAGCGCTACAATTTTTTCGTTGACTCGGTCGTAAAATGGGTTCGACTTAAATTCGCTGCATCTTAGAGGATTCGAATGGAATGAGTTGGAAGAAATTTTTAGTTGAGGAAAGTTTATGCTTATTCTGTTGAGAATGAAAGTCTTTGAAAATTGAAATATTTGAACAATGATTGAATGGTTGACTAAACGAAATAAAAATTTTGTTGTTACTTATTCTAGGAAGCATATATTTTTTAGTATTTTTTTTTTTTTTTTTTTTTTGGTATATAGTATCTTTGAGGATTTTGGTAAAATTGAAATGTTCTAGAAGGAAAAGGATTTCTTCAATGATCAAAATGTGTGAATAAAATTATAGAAAATTTCCTCTATTATTTTGTTCTTTTGAGTCATTCATCATGAATTGTAGACGAAAATTAGTTAATTTATTTTTATATAACGATATTTATTATAAATAAATAATTTATCCGAAATAAATGATAAATATTTAAAAGAAGATTATTAAAATTTCTTTTCAACAACGTTGATATTAAGTGAACAGTATTGCAAATTGTAATAATGTAATGTAAGAAACATTGTTTTCAAATTACTTATGTTAATGAATTCAATATGATACTAGCACCTTACTTATAAATAATTTTATAATATATTTATGCCAAAGATTATTCAAATTTCTGAAGTTTTTAATTTTGATAATCATTCATAATTAAAAAATTGACCGTAAATTTGCTTTATTACTTCTGATTTTTTTAAACCAGCACCTAATTTTTTTTATTATAGATAAAATAAATCTTGTAGGAAAATGTCATCTTTAAATCCAAAAATGATTATTCCTTGACAATTTCTGATTAAAATTATTTATGTATTGTAATCGTTGACTACGAATAAAATAAAAATTAAGATTTCGTATTAAAAAAACAGTATTATAGCTCTTGTGATTTTTCAAATTTCATATTATACCATTTTCATGCAGGTAGAAAAATATAAAAAATTTTTTTTTTAATTTTGAGTGAATCGATTTCGTGTCCATAAACCCTTACAAATAAAAAAAATATGATTAGAAAAATAAAATTTATAAGAAGGGATTCTATTCAAAGCAATTTTTTCAATATTCTTTATTATCCTTATTTAAATGAAAAATCATTGTAAAATCAGTAAAACCGTAGTTCTAATTATTATATATACTTTTTTTAAGCAACATTACATCATTTCAAAATTTTTAGATCGATACGTTAATTTTATTTTTTTTATTATTTAAAACATGCTAAGAGTTTTGGAATACTTAGAAAATATTGAAATCTCGAAAATCGAAAAAATTCAGGATTTAAAACAAATTTTTAAAAATATATGTCTTTTTCGAAAAATCAAAAAAATTGTTTACGAATTTAAACTGCCTTAAAATTAAAAACTGTATTTTTGGATAAACTAAACTGTAAATTCCTCTTGAATATTAAACAATTTTCTTAAATAACAGAAATAGTTGAAGAAAACTGACTGAGTATTTGTTAATCACTTTTAATTCTTTAGAAAACCATGAATATTCAACAAATTAGGATATTAATAATTTACTGTAATCGTTATCCATAAACATTTATGAAAATCAAGATTGTTTAAATAATTCTTAACTATCTAGAGCATCGAAGTTTCTAAAGTTTTTTAAAGTTTTTAACAAAATAGTTATGTGTTTGAGCCAATCAAAAGATTAAATATTGCTTGGAAAATACTGAGATGTATAAAACGTGATTGTATTCTAAACAGTTCGAAATTTTTTTTTATTATCCGAATTTGAATATAATCTTCATCATCGAAAAAAAATTTTTATCATCATTCGTGTTACATCATTTTCGAATTTTTTCTGTAATCATCAATAATAATTTCTTTATTGTCTAAAATTTTCCAAACATTCTGGAATACTTTGAAAAACTATTAATCTTAAAGGTTCAAAAAATTGAGGACTGAGAAAAATTGTTTCAAAAACACTTATCAACAATGATTAATGGAAAAAAATTTTTGAAAAACTCTAGTTACTACCAATATTGTACCTCAAAATCGATGTAACTTTCAAAAACTATGGCAACATTTAAATTTATCAAAAATTTTTCGTAATATCAAGAAATAAAAGATATATAAATTTATCGGAGCACATAGTGTACATGTCTTTTGCAAGTGCATATAAAATTCATTAAATTTACAGAACTAACATACATCCAGAAAAAATTCAGTTTAACTTCAATTTTATTATTTTCTTTTTTTATATTTCAGTTCTTCTTCAACCCAAAAATTTTTTTCCGGAAAAATTATCTTACCGATCTTGCAATAGTTAATAAAATAAACGTGTAATCGACACATGAAAAAAATGCTTGAAAAATCCAAAAAACCTTCATACAGTAATAGATAAAGAATGAATAACATAATTATAGACAAAACAACAGTTTATAATCTATTAATTTTCATAATAAATATAAAAAGTAGGAATTAAAAAATCTACTAATAAACTATAATGACGTCAACCATTTACCTCTAAATCCTCAAAATGAAAAATCCCAATTCTCAATCCTAAAATCAACGAAAGTGAATCAAAAACTCGACATAAATCGAAAAGCGCCAAGTTAAGAGAGACTTTGAACCCCGTAATATCGCGGAACGTCACTTCGTCATGCCAACAAATAGATCGATCAAAAAGATCAATAAAACCCCTCCCATTCACGCCCTCTCCCTCGTCCCTCTCCCTCAAATCCGAAACTACCCCTATCAAAAACCCTTCATAAACCCGAAAAATCCCCCCTCCAAAAAAAAAAAAATTATCTAACCTTCATACACACCGATAAAACAACTTAAAACTCACGAAGTCATGCCTTCTAAAAAAAACCGAATTAAAATTAAAAAACGTTTCCAAAAAAAAATGCAACACTCTAAATTCACATCACGAAGAACTGCACGTTTTTTCACTTACTCACCTTTCGAGAAATCCACTCGGAAAGTGAGGAAAATTTTGATTATTTTGTTGATTTTCGGTGAATTGATTTCCTCGAGCCGGGAAAATCCACCGTGAATCGAATACGCGATAATATCTATCGCGGGCTGAGGTTCGGTTGGGACTGGTGGCAGCTCGCTTTGTCGAGGTCTCCTCCTTTCTCGCATTTGACATCGGCGCCCGATGTAATGCCCCCACTAGGGCACCGAGTGTGACCGGCCGAATCAGGGATATGTACCATGTGTGTCATGTGGAACCACATGGCGATTCTTCACTTCTCGCCAAGATAATGTCACAGTTGGAAAACACCGCGAGAAAATGTGCGTGGGAAATCAGTAGCGCCCAGAGATGTGAGTTTACCGGTAAGAAAAAAAATCGGTTGGGTCATGATAATTTCTGGTTGAGGTACTCTTTTCCCAAAAACGTTTTTTTCAAAATTTTTCCTCTCCAATGTTTTTTTTCCCAGTAAAAGTTTTCCCCATAAGATTGTCCCAAATTTTTTTTCTCCGAAAATTCAGTCCCAATTTTTTTTTCTTTCCAACGTTTTTTTTCCCACTAAATATTTTCTCTGAAAGATTATCCCAGATTTTGTTCCCAAAAAATTCAGTCCCAATTTGTTTCCCCAAAACCCTTAACAATTTCGAAGAACGTGATACAATTAATAATTTATTACAAAATTATTTGATATTGCTACATATGGTCCCAGCGATTTTAAATGCGTAATAACGTCATCATTTTCGATAAAGTCGCGATATTAAGACACAATGTTATATATCCTTTGATTTTTTTTCAACCTCTTGGAGTGTTTTCCTTTTTTAACATGCTGCCTAGATTTTAATTGCTGCATCATTATTTCAGTGTCAGATTGTTGTTTTTGTAGTTCTAAAAGAAAAGCGCAGAAACTTGGATAATCTTTGCCTATGATTTTTTGTAGAAAATGAAAAAATAATAAAAATTCGACGGGTCATATAAAATATAGATGGAAAAACAAGTAATATCGCAATAAGTTGTTTATATGAAAGAAGTTAACTGTTAAATTTAAACTTCAGTTCAAATCATACAAAAAAAATTTCTTAGATAATCTTATTTTGGGGATAAGAATGTCTAGAAAAAATGATTTCTGGGAAATTTGGACATTGGGAAAAATAAAAAGTTTTGGAAAACTTAATTTTGGAAAAAAATAATGGGACAAAAAACATTTTAGGAAAAAAATTTTTGGGAAACATTTTTCTTGGAATAACAGTTATTTTAGGAGGAGTGTCCCCCAACTAATTTCTGACTGTCATTTACGGTCAATTTTTAAAAATCTCTCATTTTATTTTGCCAGTAATTACTGGTCGTGATTATATTACGATGGAAAAATGCGATTAAATGTAATTGACTAAAACGATTTCCAACGATTTGAGGTGAAAATAACCCTAATATCTAGTTTTTTTATATTTCATAAATTGCATTTTCAGTTTTCTATGAAAAAAAAAACGAAAGAAAAACTAAATATTCATGTTAAGAAATTAATTTCGTGGGTAATCATTAAAAATCTTGGGATTATAATATTTTTCATACATTTAAATGAAATTACTTTCAAAGTTGTACGATGAGAAAAAAAATCGTATTTTCTACCATTATATATAATAATCGTGGTTCTGTCTCAAATATTGCACTTTTTGATAAAAAATTATTATACGCTTTATACTATATCCTTAACAAACACTGACAGAATTTGTCAATATATGCTATAAACATAGTGTAAAAAATAAACTTCGATCAAAAAAATGCAATATTAAAAAGTGAATCGCGGTTACAATATTTTCATTAATAACTAAAATCTTAAAAAATTGGCTTGCAATAACAGAGGAATTTTTTTGGAATTCTTAAATTCATAATCAACAATACATTTCATGGGGTAATTTGCATTCATTCATTAATAAATAAACAGTTTTTCATATGAATATTCATGTTTAGGAATAAATGTCGTCAGTGATAATTATAACAGTGTTGGGATTCTGACAATTTTTATTTATATTACTGAATTTACTTTGGAAATTCTACATTGAGAAAAAATGATTGTACTTTTTACTATAAAATATTGCAATCTTGGTTGAGTCTCGAATATTCCACTTTTTGGTGAAAATTTCTTTAATATTCTACTTTATCCATAGCAAACATTGACAGAATTTGTAAATATTTCCTATAAATGTAGAATAAATGGGTAATTTCAATCAAAAAAGTGCAATATTGAAAACTGAACCACAATTAAAATATTTTATAATAAAAAGTATAATATTGAAAAAACAGACTTGTAATAACATAAGAACTTTTTGAAAATCGTAAAGCAGAACAAAAACTTTTAATCAATAACACATTTTGAAAAAGTAATTTGTTCATTCATTTTCTGTATCAAAAAGTGCAATATTCGAGGCTGTTGAACCACGATGAAAATATTTTTTCATAGCAAGTACAATATTTTTTTCTCAGTACAGCTAGATTTCCTGGATTTACCTCTAGTCACGAAATTGACAAAAGTGCAGTCTAGTAGCACTGAATACTGCCAAAAACCTTGATTTCTGTAATATTAAGAATCAAATTACTCGACGAGGAATCGAGATTATGACTAATAATGTCAAATCACTATCTCTAACGTTTTAAAACAGCAAAATGGGAAGTCTTAATTATATTATCATTCATTATTTCATAAATTACACATTATTTTTATATTTAAAATATTTTTTTACAAACATTCGACGACAAAAATAATATTATGAGTTGCATATTTTTCCAATACTTAAGCTGCCTGTACATATCATATTCTCAAAAATCTATAAAATTCCCTATTAAAATCCTTAGACATTATCTCACTAGAATAAATATTCATTGATACATGTAAATAACTATTTACTAAAAACCCCTGACAAACCAAAAAAAAAAAAAAAATTTCAAAAATTATTTTGTTCAAAATCGTACCTAAAACACCACAAATATAAATAATCCAGCAATAATCTAAAATACACGATTATATTCCCTTTTTCATTCATACACTTTTTTTCTCTATTCTCTCAAACCGCCACCGCTTCCAAAATGTTATCTCCTCTAAAAAAATAGGAAATAAATCCCCTTCATTTCTTATTGCCGGGCATCCCAAAAATACAAAATATACTACAGAGGCACAGAACTTGGCCATGAATTCGTAACAGTGTCAGATGAAAAAAACGCGCTGTTGTACATCTGTTTTCCTTAATTCTTTGCCGAGTTCTCTTTCGGCGACATCGACGTTTCAAACGTGAATGGAAATTAATCGTCTTGAATCGAGAGACAACTGTTTTTTGACCCTCTCCACTTTGGTAACGTCAATTTTTAAACTCTCGAGTGCATCGCATAAACCCTCGTCAATATGTTAATAATCGAGTTTTTCGGCGTTTCGTGCACCTTGAAATTGTTCATAAAAAGCATGAAAAATGGGGAATTCCTCTTTTTTCCCTGTTTTCGATTTATGAAAAACAAAAGAGTTGCGCGATGGGCAGTTTCCGAAAGTTCCGTGCTCGATTGCTAGATCCGGAAAGGCGGGATCCACTTTTTTCTACGTCATCTTTTCTCATTGAGGTCGCATACTCCATTTTACTTAATTGACCATTCTGGTGATTCGTTAAATCCAAAACTGCCCGATTACTTTCGCCGGGGACAAGTCTTTTTCTCGTCTCCGGCTCAGCGATTCACGTTGATGGAAAAAACAGCAATGATTGGTCATCGATATCGGTTCAGGATCAGTATTTAGATATAATAAGAAAACAAGAAAAGATAAATGTTTCTTATATATAAGTTGTTTGCCACTTTTTCAAGGAGAAAAAGGTCAGAATAAAATTTTCACTGTACTATATAAAATGAATGATAAAAAAATTAACTCATTTGCGATGTATGTTGGGGGGAGGGGGATTTAAAAATTCCTAATTTTTAGAATAAGATCTCTGAAAATTGAGCCCTAAAAAACATACGAGTAATTCCTTTTTTTACTATACCTATATTTTCTGTCATTGCCTAGTCATCGCGAGGGAGAATTTTCTACTTTCACTCATGGCCATCGCGCCACTTGTCGTGGTTATAGATAAGTGCATGACATAACAAATAATGAGGAGGAGCTCGATTTTCACGGCCTGCAATCGGCGAGATCGGGGCGACCTGTCGTCTCGTTCTTGCTCCTTCAGCTCAGTTTCCGACATCTGCGAATGGCCTTATTCGCCGTACGTGTCTGTCGACACGGCTCTTTCTCTCTTCATTCGACTTATCCGACGTCAGCGAGGTTTCACGCCAAACAAGATTTGCTTTACAGGGAAATGAAATGCGGTTCCCTCGCGGTGGCAAAAAGCGGGAAAATGACGAGAATTATCAATGATTACGTGACTTTGCCTAACTTTTACCACGGGATTCAGTTTTACTGCGTTTCAAGCGTCATTTGAAACATGGCAATTATCTTAGATCGGTTTCTTGAATCTTCTCAAATTTTTGAATTTTCGTTTGCTTACTTCTTCAATAATACTTATTATTAAAAAATATTTTTTGGTGTATATTTTATTGATTCATTTATTTATATCTTATGTATGTTCATTCATATCTTAAATTATGAAAAAATGAATTCATTTTCTTCATTCTTAAATAATTCTAAAATAATAATAAAATTCATTGTTCTCTTAATTCTTTAATTATTCCTAAATAAACGAATAATTTTTGGGTTTACCTAATTCTTAATAATTTATTGAATTGAAAAATAATTCAATTTCATTCCGAGATTTTTTTTACCTGTATAGGGGAGACTGGGGCAAAATATTCAATTCACGAAATGTTCAATTTGCATTACCGTCAGAACGGTAATCACTGGAGACTTGAAATTTTTTTCCAGTTATGGCTCTAGTGTCGAGTATCAAACGTCAGTAATTGCGTCTTATTTGCTTGTTTACTTTTTCGGTTATAAAACAAAGTGTGTTTTAGCCACTGTGTTGTGAATATTTGTCTGAAAGGAAACTTCAACTTTTGCGTCATTTTTTTCA
>JAPYZL010020035.1:0-26459 GCA_030522825.1 Platygaster orseoliae
ATCAATAAAACCCTGGGGAAATATTCATAAATCCCGGATCACAGGGAAGAAAGTTGCCTGATCCGTGATTTATGAATGTTTCCCAGGGTTTTTGTTGATCTTTCCCGCTGATTTCCGAGTACCCCAAAAAGGGGCTTTTGTTCCTGCATTCCATAGAAATAAATTGGCCTTTTGTACGGATGCATGGGAAAAATATATTTTTTTTATATTTCAGGAATGTGTGAAATTTCTATTTTTTATGTTATTCATTCAATTTTGTCTTATTTTTTTGTGTTTTTGTAGATATATCTGAATTCTATGATACACTGTGCAGATGTCTAGGCTCCGATGTTACAGTATTGGAATATTAACAACGATTTTGAGTTTTTTGCATTTCTAAAGATTCCTCATTTATTTTTATATTATTATATAGATTTTAAGAATTCGATGTTCTAGAACTTTCATTTCAGTAGATTTCCAGTATTTTCAAAAATGTTAGGAAAATCAGATTGATGTTGATTTTGAAAATCTTGCAAATTTATGTTTCTGTATTTTGAAGAAAATAAATCTGATTTTTCAACGTTTAATAGTTTTTTTTTAACTTCTAGTATTCCTATAGATCTTTAAAAACGTTTTTTTAATTTTTTCAAGTTTTATAAATCGTAGGTATTCGTTCAGATTAACAAAAAGTCCTTTTTATGGAATTTTTATATTTTTAGTATTTTTATATTTTTTATGATTTGAAAATTTTTTTTTTGATATTTTTATGAATTGAAATATAAATTTCTTGGTTTCGTAACAAATCGAAAACGGCTTGAAAGACCGTTTTCATTGAAACTCATTACTATCAGTTTGAATCAGTAAAAACAAAAATTATTTCAAATAGTCATTACAGTAGTGACTTGAAATATTGTCGTTTTCATAAAATTTACATTTTCTATATTATTTATACAATTTTATTGTATTATTTAGTATTTTTATACGATTATTAGAATTCATTATTCACTTAACGAACTTCTCAAATTCGATGTTAAAGTATTAATATTCACGATTTTCATTTTTTAGTATTTTCGTAAATTTTCAATTTATTTGTAGGTTTCTAGAATTCAATGCTCTAGAATTCAAATTTTCATAGATTTCCAGTATTTTTAAAGATGTTTTGGAAAATAAGGTCTACGTTGATTTTGAATATCTCATAGATTTTTTATACTTTCGTGTCTTTTTAAATGTTTCTCGGATTTTGCAGCTTTTTATTAGTATTTTTTAAAAATTTCTAGTATTTCTGTACATTTTTTTATATGTTTTTTTAGAAATCTATGTTTCACAATTCCAAGTTTTATTATTCGCACGTATTTGTTCAGATTGAAAAAAAAAACATTATTTTATAACGAATTCTCATTTATTTGAGTATTTTTTTACTGTTCATGATTTGAAACACATTTTCATAATTTTATGAATTTTAAACTTAATTTCTTGAATAAATCGAAAACAGTTTCAAAGACAGTTTTTATCGAAATCCGTTACTCTCAGTTAGAATCAATGAAAAATAAATTATTTTAAATAGTCATTTCAGTAGTGATTTGGAATTCCATTTTCAAGAAATTTCCGTTTTTAATGTTATTTATACAATTTTATCATATTTTTTAGGATTGTTATAGAAGTTTTGGAATTCTATGAT
The DNA here is from genome assembly GCA_030522825.1 of Platygaster orseoliae. Taxonomy (NCBI): domain Eukaryota; kingdom Metazoa; phylum Arthropoda; class Insecta; order Hymenoptera; family Platygastridae; genus Platygaster; species Platygaster orseoliae. The sequence goes on from JAPYZL010020035.1 coordinate 1,658, forward strand.
GCACTTAACGAACTCCTAGAATTCGAAGCTAAAGTATTGAAATTCACGATTTCTAGTTCTTAGTATTTTTAAAGATTTTCAATTTATTCGAAGATTTGTAGAATTGAATTCTCTAGAATTTAAATTTTATTAAATTTCTAGTATTTTCAAAGATGTCTGGGAAAATCAGATCTACGTAGATTTTGAATATCTCATTGATTTTTTATATTTTTTTATTTTTTAAAATGCATATCAGATTTTTCAGCGTTTGATAATATTTTATTAATATTTCTCGTATTTCTAAAGATTGTTGAATACCTTTTTTTTAGAAATCAATATTTTGGAATTCCAAGTTTTCTAAATCGTATGTATTTGTTCAGATTAAAAAAAAACATTCACTTATATAGAATTCATTATTTATGATTGTCGTTTTCAAGAAATTTCCATTTTTTATGTTATTCATACAATTTTATCGTGTTTTTTAGCATTTTCATAAAATTTCCAGGATTCTATGGTTTACTTAACAAATTTCTAGATTTCCATACTGAAGAATTCACGATTTATATTTCTTTGCATTTTTCTACATCTTTAATTTAATTGTAGATTTGTAGAATTCAATGGTCTAGAATTTTAATTTCAATAAATTTCTAGTGTTTTTAAAGATGTCTCGGAACATGAAATCGACGTAGATTTTAAATAGCTTATAAATTTTCTATGTATAAATACTTTTCATTATTGTCATTAAATTCTGTCTAAATTTTTAAAATTCAAAGTTCCAGGATTAAAAGTTTATTACCTGTATATACCACATTTTCATAAATTTTTAGTTGTTTTCATTTATAACTGTCTCAAATCAATTTCTCAAATTCATTTTTTATTCTTTATCCTAGCTAAACATTCATTATTTTACTTCTTCTGAAACCCGTATGGCTTTTATTCTCGAATTATTGAATTTTAGGAATATCGGATTGTATTACATTTAATAACTAACAGTCAACATTCATTATGTACTCTAGAATTAAGGAAGTACATTTTTCATCATTTTCGTCGATTTTCATTATTTTGAATTTGTATTTTTATTGCTTACTTCATTTAAAAAAATCTTCACTATTAAATCAACGCACTTTATTGTCGTTGATTTCCAAGTTCAATTTTTTTTTAAAATTTTTACACTAAATCGAAATTTATTTTACTCTTAATTCAGAAGAGGTTTGAACCTCCTAAACCCCATCTGCCTGTATTCCTCAGAAATTTTCTAGATTTTCTAGTTTTTATTCAATTTCTTAAACTAGATCAAATTTCCTGATTGGCGAAAAAAAGTTCAATATGTGCATTTTGCTCGTAAACACGAAGAGGAAGTACGAGGTGTTTAATGGGTGACCAATGGAGGAAATGACAAGGTGAATTCCATAGAGGCTTGTTATTAGCGTCTCATGCTATTAAACCAGATGCTTCAGTGACTGCAATTTCCTTCTTCAATGTTTCCATAACGATGTTATTAGCACACCATTTTTTTGCAGACGAAACTTTTTTCTCTTCTAAAGACGTTCCAACATGTAGCACACATTTTTTTAAAAACTTTTTTTGGAAACCAGGAGTTACCTTTACTGAGCCAAAATCCCTTGCCAATCACCAAATGATCAATGATTTCATGAAGAAGATCGATTTCTGCGAATCATTGCAACTTTTTAAATTTCATGATTTCAATCGCACTTCCAAATATCTAAAAGTGCACTACGAAAGTGCAGAAAATCGATCTAACAGGCCTAGACAAAATACACAAATATCTATTTCCAGGTCGTTTGAGGTTTCGTCCAGTTTTGCAGCGCTCGAAAATAGACAAAAAAAAGAGGATAAAAAAGCGACCGCGGTTTCTACTGTAAACCGTGATGCTGTGACGTCCAGCGAATGGCCTATTTTTCCTTCGGGGCCTAAATATAGCGCCGCGGCGTTCCTCGTAAATCACCGTATAACCCCGCGTCATTTCAGATTGCAGCGAAAGCAAACTATCTGACGTCGGGGAAAAATGACAATCGTATCGTTTTTCGCCCGCTGGGATCTTTTTTCGCGCACAAAGGATGCGGGAAAAGCTTGCATTTTCCGGCGGGGTTGTCGAGCTTGTAACGGTAGAGGAGTGAGGAGTTTTTTTGGAATTGGAGAAATTGTAAATCTGACTCCTTTTAAAATACTGAAAAACACACAAAAAATACTAGAAATGTATGGAATATATAAAATTACTAAATATTCAACAATTGTAGCAGTGATTTTTAGAAATCTATATAGCAGTTCAGAAGAATTTCGAAAAATCCTTAAAATTGTAAAACTATTGAGAGAATTTTTGTTAATACTGTATTTTGACAAATTCACTCGAATACAGAAAATTCAATTATCCCGGAATTTCAGTGATCCTTAAAAATACTGAAAAAAAATATTTAAAATTCAGGGAAACGTATTTCTTCAAAAAACCCATAGAATATCATTGAAATTTGGAATTTGAAATCTTTTGGGATCAAATTCTAAATATCAATAATAAAATTCAGAAAAAATACCGGAAGCCTCTTTGAGTTAAAAGAGTAGGGGAAAAAACTCAAAAATTGTAATAATACTGGAAGAATTCCTGAAGGTACTGTTTTTCGAAGAATTCATTCGAATACAGAAAATAATTAAACTTGGGATTCCAAGACATGAACTTTTAGTAATCTTTAAAAATACTAGAAAAAGCTCTTAATTTGGGTAAACATAATTCTCTTAAAACCCATGAAATATCTTTGGATTTTCAAATTTGGAATCTTTCGGAATCAAATTCCAGATATCTATAGAAAAATTTATGAAAAATGCCAGAAAACCCTTGAAACTCGACGAGTGCTAGAAAACACGAAAATGAAAAATTTTAAAAATAGTAAAAGAACTCCTGAAGATACTGTTTTTCGAAAAAATCATTCGAATACAGAAAATTCATCAAACTTGGAATTCTATGTCATAAAATTTTAATAATTTTCAAAAATACTTGAAAAAACTCGAAATTCAGGTAAAAATAAATATCCCGAAAACCCATGAAATATCTTTAAAATTTTCAAATTTGGAATTGATTGGAATGAAATTCCAGATACCTAGAAAAAAATTCATAAGAAATACCAGAAAACACTTTAAATTCAAGGAGTATTAAAAAAGCACGAAAAATACTAAAAAAATGTTAAAATATTGAAAAAATTCCAGAAGATACTGTTTTTCGAAAAATTCATTCGTATACAGAAAATTTATTAAACTTGATATTCTAGGTAAAAAAATTTTAGTAACCTGCAAAAATACTTGAAAATACTCAAAATTCAGGTAAACATAATTCTCTCAAAAACACATGAAATATCTTTGATATCTTTAAATTTGGAATCTTTTGGAATAATATTCCAGATATTTATAGAAAAATTCATGAAAAATGGCTGGAAACCCTTTTCATCCAACGAGTACTGAAAAAACACGAAAAATACTAAGAAAATTGTAAAAATACTGAAAAAATTCCTGAAGATGCTGTTTTTTTAAAAATTCATTCGTATTCAGAAAATTTATTAAACTTTGAATTATATGTCATAAAATTTTAGTAGACTGCAAAAATACTAGAAAATACATAAACATCAGGTAGACGTTATTCTCTCAAAAACCCATAAAATATGTTCCAAATTTTCAAATTTGGAATCTTTTGGAATAAAATTCTAGATATTCATAAAAAATGTATTTAAAAAACCAACAAACCCTTTAAATTCAACGAGTATTGAAAAAATACAAACACATACTAAAAAAAAGTAAAAATATTGAAAGAATTCCTGAAGATACCGTTTTTCGAATAATTGGATTGTGAGTATTGTCATTGATTTCATTTAAAAAAATTATTTCTAAATAAACTTACAATATTCAGCAAATTTATCTTTTTTTTTTAATTACAAAAATTGAAGATTTCATGCTTTTTTTTATAGATTCATTCATGGATTTCCGTCATTATTACTTTTTAAGATTTTTCGATCAACAGTTGTTCTAGGTTTTTTACAATTCATAGTTTACTTCTGTTGATATAATTAAATTTGAATTGGATTTCATAAGGTTTTATAATTTTTAGATAACCTATTATTTTGCTGATTTCTTTTAAAAAAATATTTATATAGGTACATAAATTATAAGTTTTCATACAGTTACTAAGTTCTTAATTTTCTTTTGTTTATTTGAGTAGTCATCAGATTCTGTAGGAATTTCAAGTATTTTTATAGTTTCCAGAATTTGATGCTTTAAAATTTGTAGTTTTATAGACTTGCGTATTTTTATTTTTAATTTCCAAAAAACATCATTGTTATGGATTTCTAGTATTTAAATCGTATCCTTAATACATAAATTTAGAAATTCTCGTATTGTTCTATTCTCGTAGTTTGCAGGATCATAATTTGTACAGATTTATGGATACACTTTACGACTTCGATTCTTGAAAATTGAAGGAGTGACAAATTTCACGTGTTTTTATCAGGTTCGACAGAAAATTATGTCATGAGTTTTCAGTAAAAACTTCTTTCATTTTCCGCATTTTTTATAATAGTATTAATGAAGTCGCGTAAAACTATCTTGTATTCTTCTAAATTTTATGTTTTTTAAAAGATTTTTAAAATAGATTCTCAAGAATTTGGGTGTTTTCATAAATTTTCCAAAAATGGATATCCTTCAATTATAAAATATATTCCTATTTATTTTATGAGAATCTTTGATTATGTTTATTTATAGTAGATTTTATATATTGTATTTCACAGATAGGTAGTATTTTCATAAATTTTCATTATTTACTCCAATCGCTTCATATATTTCTCTGCAAGAGTTTCTCGCAAAAAAACTCACGTGTTCGCTTTTCAAAACCAAGTCACATCCTCATTTTCCTTCTTTATATCAATCCCCCTCCCCTTTTCCACTCCACCATAAACCACAATATTCCATCGTCATCTACATGACCTTCCAGTGGTTAAATAACACTCCATTCCAAAACCACAGAAAAGCCTCAATCTCAAAACCCAATGTTAGTACATCGATTACCACTCTCAAGGTCACTCTATCTCCAACATCGCAAACAAAACTCCAACAGCCAACAACTATCTCTCACCATCCCCGATCTCCTCCGAAATCTTCAAAAATTCCTTTAAGTGCTTCGGCAGGTTCCTCGCGTCCCTCAACTCAATCCCATCCACGATGCACCTTACGCCAATCTCGTCATCCTCCAGCTCCTCCTCCCCCCCAGCCTTCCCGTCGTCGAGGAAAATTCCGAATTTCACCAAACGGCTTTTGGCCTTTTCGATGAACTCCTGTTCCACGTCACTCATGGCCGACTGGCACCGTTCGTCCAAATCACGATCCACGCAACAGCTTATCTTGATAAGCTTCTGATGCTTCCTCTCCTCCCTCTCCAGAACCTTATCGACGTACTCGTTGTACATTTGCTGCCGGAACAATTCCCCGTTTGTCGGCACAGCGCAATTCATTGATTTCGGTCGTTGCGCCAAAACCGGGGCGAGAGCCTTCTGGAAGAGGTTCTCCAAGTTTGTGGTGTTCCGAGCCTGACCTTTAAAATTGGGCACAAGGTTGCGTTTGTCCCTCATGAAGGATTTTCCGGTTCCCGGATATGTGTAGTTGTCAGGGTCTTCAAGGTCAGGGCAGGACTTGTCGATGATGGCGCTGTTCATGGAAATGGGGCTTTTCCGGAAGGTCGAACGTGGCTCTGGGGCTTTTGGCGAGTTGATGATCAAGGCACTGTTGACGTAATGGTTTCTGGACTGTTTGTTTGGGTGAAAGAGGTCATTTAAATTGTCATCATAGTCATTGACGAGGTTTATTCGATACGTAGGTGGCGACACTTGTTGGGTCTGGACGTCTCGATAACTGCTTCTGTTTAGGAACTTGGTGTGGAGGTCCAGCAAATTGTCAGCGCTCGTTCTGACTTGGCTCTTTTGCTGGGAAGGCGAAAAACACACTAATAAGAGAGGATTTTCCTCGGTAGGAACGCCCATCCAAGATTTCGGTCTTGATTTTTCCTGGTAAGGTGGATTTTTCGGAATTTCACAACTGCGTCGATGATTTTCAGGGTTGGGTTTGGGCGGATGGTCCTTTGACTCGTAGAGTAGGTGGAATAATTTTTTCATGCAAATTTCACGAAGGGATTCTGGCTGAGATAGAGTTACAGGAACGTAGAACAAACTTTTCGATTTTTCGTCGGCGCAAGTTTGAGCCATTGGTGACGGTTTCTCGGGTTCTCCGGATTTTTTTTGTTCATTCCAACTTGCTTTGTACAAGTCGATTTCCTTGAAAAAGTCTTCCACTTCTTTTGCGACGTCGGTTTTCGAGTAAACTGTACTCGTGACTGTCGATTTTTCTTTATCTGATGATGATAAGATGGTATCAGGCAAGTCTGATCCATCATGCTTATCGGGCTCATTTATTTTTAGCTGAAAGCTTTCGACTTCCTTTTTTTCTTCATCGATTTGTAGACTTGTTTCTATGATATACGTTTTTTCTATTTTTGAACTTGACTGATGATCATTGATTTCATCACAATTCGACTTGAATATTTCTTGAATTTTGAGGCTCGTATCATTAGAATCATCTGCACATACTTCATCTTTTGTATCTAAGTTTGTTTTGCCAATATTCGAAGAGTCGCCGCCCACACAATTTTCTAACTTTATTTCCGGCAACGCTCGACTGCCAAATGCATTGTCATTACTCTCAACGCGATTGCTCAACTCGTCTACCAACGACTCGACATCATCCCCAGGATTACAAATATTTTCCGAAGCACGTGGTTCCGACATATCACGCACCAAAGACTGAAATCCGTCATTCTCCTTCTCAGGGAAGCTTTTCTCCAGAACCTCAAGTACCCGTTGCTTTTCTTCAGGATCTTCCACTTGCGATTTCGCAGAGTTCTCTTCTTTTTCTGCAGTTTCCAGCAGCGAAGAAACACTGTTCGAAGTGAAATCCGAGATCATCTGGCACACTTGGATCTGATCGTAAATGACGTCGTTGCTATCCGCATCATCGTCATTAACACTGCACCTTCTCCTTCTCTCGACCCTCCTGAACTTGCCGATCTCCTCGTTTATGAAATCTCGAATGTTCCTTTCAGTCACTTCCGGAGACTTTTCCACCTCTTCCTCGATCTTGTCCAAGAACCTGCTCGTTTTGGGAACCTTCTTCTGCTGGTTGCTTCCATTCTCTGCCTGGACCTTCTGGCCAGAAGACGAAGGTAACTGCAGACCCTCGATGAAGTTCCTCAACTTAATCTCCAGATCCTGGGAAATGCTGGGTCTCTCAAGATCTTCCATGATTTCTTTTTCCTCGAAGCTCTGGTCTCGACTGTCGTCGGATTCCACTTCGAGAACGACCGGTTGTTTACCGTCAGCTTCCACGTCACTATCGCTGACTTCGTTGATCTCGATCCGCCCCACTTTTGGCAACTCTGAGCCGTTCGCCAAGCCAAATTTCCCAACCTTGGAGGTCAATGGTTCCGAGGGTTCGGAAACCGTTACGTTTGAGCTGACGAGTCCCGTTTCGACGATCCCCACGCCATCCATGTGACCCAATCGAGCTTCTTGTGGAAGGCTGGAGAGGTTGGTAATTTCTAGGATGTGGCTTTCAGGGCTAGTCCCCAACTTCAGTTTGCACTTCTTCGGTCTTCTTGTGGACATGTTCTCCGGATGGGGAAAATTGTCTTCGGGTTTTTCTTCAGGGGTTTCCTCTTCTTCGGGCGGGACCTTTTGGAACCGTTTTTTGTTCCGGTTCCGACGGTTCCGGCGCGCGCGGGAACCACACGGCATCTTGTTCTCGGGGTATTCTTAAGTGCAATTTGGTGTGAAAAAGGAAAATTTCTGTGGAAAGTTTGGTTTTTAAGAAAATTTCGACTCACTTTGCTCGGCGTTCGCTTTCTGCTGGGGCGAGGATTTCCTCAAGGCTCCGTTTTGATTGGCGTGCTCGTCTCTCGCGTCATCTGCAACATAATCGTCGCGACGTCAAAGTATTTGGCGAACTGAATGCGAGCCGGCCGCAACGGCGTATGCAATGTACGCCAAGTGCGCGGGAATGGGTAAAGGCGCGAGTACTCGTACGCGTAATGTCACACCGGCGCAAGAGTCAGGTCGCATTTGTACTGGCCGCACACACGGAACGAAGCCCCTCGCTTTTCGTTCCGGGCTCCACTTCCGAGACCCGACTTCCTTCCTCGCGCTGCAATAATGCACAATCGTCCACGCTTTGGGACCCCACCCTGCGAACCCTCCCATCATCCCATTCAGCAATTTTCCATTGTGTCGCGTCGATATAGAAGTATGTCAACAACGATCGGGGAAACTCGCGATATTTTCCTCCCGGAAAATCTGACGCCGTTTAGGAAATTTTATGAATCCTGCATTTAGAGAAAAAAATGGATGTGACGTCTTTTAGAAGAATTGTCGATTTAAAGACGTGACATTCATTTTTTTTACGTTTATTTTTTATAAAATGGAGAGATATTTTGTTTCGTACGGTTACATGAACTGTTTTCCCATCGAGCCCTTGGAGAAAATCGAAGCTCTTTCATGGTTAATTTAATTTAATTTTACGGATTCCTTCCAGTCTGGCTTTAACGATCGCAATGAGATTCCAATTACCGGAATGATGGGCAATCCCTCAAAAATAAATGTACATGAACTAGTCAATATCGTGTACTCATGCGCAAATGAAAAAAAAACCTCACTAATTTCAAAAAACTTCATATTCCAATTATTTTCAATTTTTTCTTACATTCCTTAAAAGCACATTGATGTTCCACAAAATAATCCACTCACTGTCCAAGTCATTTTTCACATTTCCCATGCCATTTTCCGTGGTCTATGGGGAAAAAGTTGAAGTACGAAATGTTTTCGAAAATGGTTTGGCACGTTTGTTGGAAAGAGCATTAATCTTTTTCAGGGGTATGACGCAAAGCGTGGCGGGCTTATTTACGTATTCCAAGGAGATTCCAAGATGCGCATGAGCTTCGAGGGTGAGTGACGCTAATCAAGTTCCAGCTCTTAAGACTCCGCGAGCGTGTCACTGTCTTCTGTAAAATTGCTGCTGCCGCCCCCAAGAGTGAGCAACAGTATCGATCGAGAGAAAAAAAACTCACGTTTCGCTATTATCCGTGCAAATCTAGCTTTTACGACGACAACTTGCACATAAAATCTTCACGAAGACCGGATTTTTTGGAGGAATCGGAGCGCGATTGAAATCGATCGAGATGAGAATATAAACGGAAAGAAATCGAAACAATGTGATGGAGAATAGTTTTTATTTATCATTGAGTTTTATGAATAGTTAATTGAATTCTACAATCTTTACGTTTATTTATTTAACACCTCAAAATCAATTAAATTATTTCAGATGAATTTTTAGTTTAAACAAACAAATATTTTTTGACTGTAGAGTATTTTTAATTCTTAAAAACAAAATAAATATGAAATAAAAATAAATGAAAAATCAAATTTAATTAAAAAATTACAAATCAAATAAAATAAATTCGAAAAATTTAATTTTTTTTATTTAATTGTTTAAACTTCAATAATTAGATGAATTGAAATAAATAAATTTCATAAATTAAAAAAAAATGGAAAATTAAATTAAATTAAATCAAATACAATGAAAATTAGATTGAATAAAATAAAAACAAATTAATAAAAGTTAGCAGAAACCTAAATGTTTTTGGCTGAACCAAAATTTGTTTGTCTGAACTAAAAATGTTTTAGAGTGAAACAAATTGGTTTTTCAGTGTAGCGTTTTCTGGAAAATCTATGTATAAAAATGTAATCTAACATACTTTGAATTCTAGAAACGAATTCTCAAAATTTGTATAGGTAGCTATAAAAACTCAAAATCTGGAAATGAAAGAATATTTAACAAAGTTTCATGTATGTCGGAAAAACGGAAAATTTATTATTATATTCATATTGAATTTTATTTATATATTTATTTAAAAATTATTCTTAATATTCGAAAGCTTCAAGTAATTTTTTAGTAATTGAGCGTTTTGAAAAAAAAAAAAAAAAAAAATTCCATTGTCTAATTTGAAAATCAAAAATTCCATTTCTGAAAATTCGAACCTAAATGTGAATTACTAATATCAATTCTTAATGTTATTTTCATATACCAATTGTTAGTTCAATTTTTGAAATTCAGAATCTAATGATTAAAAATTTCGCATAACAAATACAGAACTACATCATATGTCCAATTTTGTTGATTACTGTTAAATTTCCTTTAAATCTTTTTGAATTGAGAATTGATATACAAAAAATTTTGGTTTAAAAAATTGAAAACCACTACGAAAAATTCGAAAACATGAAATTTTTCTCCCAGAGTTACTAATATTAGAGTATGCAACTTTTATTTAGTATTTATGAAATTTCGAAGGACTCTATAGTATTTTTATGGATATTAAATATTATGTAGTTTTTTAGATTTTATGATCAAGTTTTAAATTATGTGATTTTCAATATTTCATTAAATCAAGTTTTGATTTATTTAATTTTAAATATTTTTTATTCAATCAAGATTTAAGTTATTGCATTTCAAATATTTTTTATTCAATCAAGTTTGAAATTATTTAATTTTAAATATAAAATTCAATATTTCATTAAATCAAGTAAAAAACTGTTTAATTTTGAATATTTAATTCGATCGAGTTTTAAATTATTTAATTTTGAATATTTATTTCCATCAAGTTTTAAATTATTTAAATTTAAATATTCAATTCAATCATGTTTCAAATTATTTATTTTTAAGTATATAATTCAATCAAGTTCTAAATTATTTAATTTTAAATATTTAATTCAATCAAGTTTCAAATTACTATATTTTAAATATTTAACTCAAATAAGTTTTAAATTATATAATGAAGTTTTCAATTATTTAGTATTAAAATATTTTTTTTCAAATTATTTTAAGGGATTTCATAGATTTTTAAGAAAACTTGCATCTTGATATACAGATTTTTTATGTTTGAAGGAATTCTTGTCTTTTTGTATTTTTTCACAGTATTCATACGTTTTTTTTTTTTTTTTTTTTTTTTTTTTTTTTTTTTTTTTTTTTTTTTTTTTTTTTTTTTTTTTTTTTTTTTTTTTTTTTTTTTTTTTTTTTTTTATTTCATAAATTTCTAAGAAAACTGCCTTTCAATTTGAAGATTTTTTATGTTTCAAAGAGTTCTTGTATTTTCATATGTCCACAATATTTATACGGTTTTTTTGTATTTCCTATTATTTTTATAGTTTTTGAATATTTTTGTACTTGTGTTAAATTTAATAATCTAGTTTTCAAATAGTAATTGATTTTCATTAATTTCATAGATATTTAGAAAAACTGCATCTACGTAAATTTTTCATGTTCCAAAGATTTTTCATATGTATTTACGTATTTTTTTAGAGTATTTATACGACTTTGTCACATCTTCGAGTATTTTTATAGATTTTGAATATTTATGTGGAATTATTAAATTTGATGTTCTAGAACCTAAATTCCGATAAATTTTCAATAATTTCATAGATTTTTGGGGAAATTGCAAAATAATTCATTAAATGCAGATTGCAATAGTAGTTAGATAATGTACACAAACGAATGTTGTCCTCAAGTCCCTTTTCTCGTTCCACACAACATACTTTATAAATTTGTCACGTTTCAAAAGTTTCTCATATTTTCGTATTTTTTTTCAGTATTCATACAATTTCGTCGCATTTTCTAGTATTTTATAAAATTATACCCGGAGAAAAATGGTTTGGTTACAGCAACCATTGATTAAGTAAAATATGGAGTTATAACAACCAAAACTTCTGTTACATCAACTAATGCTCAATTTTTATGATTGATACTTAGATTGCAATAACCAATTGTTTGGTTATGGTACCTAAAGATTTGGTTGAACTATCCAAAACTTTGGTGGGCTCAAATTTTAATAAATGAACGGTTTAAATCAAATCAAATTAAATTCCACTGATCTGTATGCTTTTCAGAACTCGAAATTTCGACTCATCCAAAAAGTTGCAAGCATTTTCTTTTTCGCCGGGAAAATCAGTCAAATTCACCTAATTCAACCAGAGCTATCGCTCGTTATTTATATCCATGGTGCACCATTGAAACGCACGTTCTAAAAAATCGTAAAAACGTTGGTCGCAAGGTAAATGCGGGCACTTGGAGTAGCCGATCCATTACCTAACACTCGCGGCGTGATCGATGACAGAGCGAGGAATACTCGCGTCGCGGTGGTGGGAGTAGGAGCGGACGATGCTTTTCCATGGGCGATGGAGGTCAGAGGGTGAAGGATGCAAGATGAAACTTGCGGAAACATGGGCTCGGCCTCTTCAGCGCGTGACACCGCGCCCATCTGATGCATGCGTCGTTCATATACGAGTAAGTAAGCCCGTTTTGTACTTGCACAGAAGAGCGATCGCGCCACGATATTCAATCATTACGATCCGCAGATTATCTACGATCCTCTTACGTCAATCTCGAACGCACACAAAGTCGAGGATACGTTTCGTTATTGAAAAAACTTGGGCACACTGAGGAAAAAATCTAGTAATTTTTACTACAAATATTGGAAAAGTTACTATATTTTAAGAGAATCTATAATATCATTTTAATTTTTCATGGAGTACATTGAGCCATAAATTTATTGACTTTCACAATGCAGTACACTAAGAATGCAATTTTTATAATATTATTGGAATTTTTGCAAAAAATTTAAGAAAAATTACCCCCTATGATATTTCATTGATAATTTCTCAGTTATAGATTTTTCATATTTATTCGTTACTGGGAAAATATGAGATGTATGTGAGTTTTTATTTATTACTGGTAACTCTTTTTATCTCCGAAAAATATCGATTGATTCGAGTAACTTCGAAAGAGTTGATAAATCTATCGCGTCACAAGATGATTGATACGAAAACCGATTCGTAAATCCCTAACGACATAATGTCCCTCCGGAAATAACAATCCTCTCTCGATCCAAACGGCGCGGAAATTGTTTCTCCTACGATTATAAAGAGCCATTGCATAAGTGCTAGCCATTATGCAAGTCTACGTACGAAATTGACTTTTTACTCCTAATGAATCACGCTATTCTTATATTCGTTTTTTTTTTTTAATGAAATTCAAAACAATCTTTTTCACATTCGAAATTAGTTAAAGTAATTATTACTAAAAAAATTTCATGCGAGATTAAAAAGATGTTGAATATTTTGTATTTAGTTTCACATTTTCCAAGTTTGAAAAATAAATAAAAAGTTTCCAATTCGAAAAACTATCAGTAATTCTTATTTTTACGAAAAAATTGTTGAAATTTCAAAAAATATTCGTAATTTTGTATAGATTATATTCGATATCATATAACTTCGAATGATAGATATTACTGTTTAGAATCTTCCAATAAAAATTTTAAAATTAAAAAAAGTATAATATTGCGTTCGGAATCCTCAGCACAATATAATAACAAATGAAAAATTATAAATGATAATAAATTGAATAATAATTATATCATTACGTTAAATATAACTTGTTGATTCAGAAATTTGTTATTATTACATAAACAAATTTATAAATTAAATATCTATAAATATAAATATTGATGAATAATAATTATCAATATTAATGATTATTATTCATTAATATTTATTTTCGGTGCAAATGAAAGAAACAAATTTTTTATTACAAAACTACTGCCAAACATTCCTAACTTGTATAAAAATTTTTATTATGAAAATCAAAAAAACTTGTTTCGTGTTTGAAATTAAAAAAAGGCATAAATACTCTGAAATATTCACGTGGGATCTAAAATTTTTTTGATAATTTATATTTAGTAGTAAATTTTCCAAGTTTTGAAAAATCAAGAAACAATTTTCAATTTAGGAAACTGCTGATAATTCTCATGTGTTTGAAATATTTTGTAAATTTCAGAAAGTATTAATAATTTTGTAGATTATGTTCGTTATTATATAAGTTTATGTAATAAATAATACTTTTGGTGATTATTTAATTAAAATTAAAATAATTTTCGAAAAGTACAATACTTTATACTGATTTCACAGTACAATACAGTATTGTAACAATTACATATTTTATCCTAGCGCAAATCTTGAAAAGAAAATTTTTGTTTTTAACACTATTGCTAACAATTTCCAACTTCTATAGCAAGTTTCATAATAAATTTCTTAATGCAAATCAAATAAACATTTGAAATTACAAAAATAAAAAATACTCTGAAAATTCTATTTGTAGTATTATAAAATAAATTGAAATATATTTGTGATTTATAAATATTATTATTAATTATTTATTATTAATAACTCATAATAATTATTATTATTTATAATATTATTTTTATTAACAATATTAATATAAGATTATAATAATATATTAATTATGAGATTATAATATTTCCCAACTTTCATAGCAATTATTATAGTAAATTTCGTAATGCAAATCTAATAAACATTTGAAATTACACAAATGATAAATACTCTGAAAATTTTATTTTTGATATTATAAAATAAATCAATAGATATTTATGAATTTATTAATATTATTATCGATATTTCAATAATAATAACTAAGAATTATCATTATTATAATTATTTATAATTATTCATTAATCATGGCAAATCATTATTATTACTATTATTTATAATTAACTATGAACAATCATCATCATTCATATTATTCATAATTATTATTTTAATCAATATTAATATAAGATTATAATAATGGAATACTTCTAATATTATAATATTTCGCAACTTGTATAGCAATTTTTAAAGTAAATTTCGTAATGCAAATCAAACAACCATTTGAAATTACAGAAATAACATACACTCTAAAAAATTTATTTGAGGTTCGAAAAATATCGAATAATGTGTAAGTATTTTCAAATTTTGTTTAATTTCGGAAAATTAAGAAACAGTTTACAATCTGAAAAAATAAAAAATGGCAATCGTTTTTGATAGTTCACAAAATTTTTAATTTCAGAAAATATTAGTAATTTTGTAAAGTATGTTCGTTATCAAATAGCATCGTATGATAAATTATACTGTTCGTAATTTTTCAATAAGAATGTATAAAATTTGCAAAAAGTATAATATTTCATACTTGATACGCAGTACAATACAAAATTGTAACAATTTTAATTAAATACAGTAGACAATATATAAAACACAAAATAATATTTGTAAGAACAAATATATAAAATCTATGAATACTCAGTAAAATGTATATCAGATCAAAAAAATGTCGGATATTTTGTATTCAGTTTTAATTTTCCAAGTTTCAAAAAATCAAGAAACAATAAACAATTTGAAAAACTGTTAATAATTGCAATCAATACAAAAATTTTATTAAATTTCTAATATAATTCGTAATTTTTTAGATTATATTCTTCATCGCATAAACCTGAATAATAAAGAATAATGTTGTTAAGAAAAAAATGGCAATAAAAATTTCGTCAAAAAATTCAATCTTCAATACTAATTATACAAAACAATATTGCGAATATTACAATTTTTTCTTCCCAGTGCAAACCCTAAAACAAAAAAAATCAATTCTCACCATAAAACTCCTGCCAACCATCCCCAACTTTCCTCCCCTCGTCCTCCCGAAACCTCACGATTTTCGGACTTCTCTTCACCCCCTCTTCACCCCCTCCCCTCGGGAAATCTCGGCTTTCCCCGTGCCCTCTTTTCCTCGAAAAATGCCTGCCATATTTCACTGATCGATGGGAAGCATCGCACGTATCTCCGAGAGCGATGGTGTTCATCCGTCTGAAATCCAAGGTATTGAACGTGTTCTCCAAAACATGTCGATCCTCGAAATTTCGAAACGTCAACGGCGGATCGATCAAAATTTTCAAAGCCTCGAATTGCTCCTGAAATTCCTCTTGCAAAATCCTGCACTCGTCCAAGGGCATTTTCCCGGGATTTCCCTCAACCGGATCGCGTTTCTTGATTTTGCGCTTTGTGCCGGGCATTGTCCTTTTGCGGCTTTTCCAGGGAGCTCGGAAAATCCTCCCCACCGCGGGGAAACGCGGGGGTAGCGGGGTTTTTCCGGGACGATCTTGCCGAGGCACTTTGGTTATGACCAGAGGATTAATCGCTTCCTCGGATCGCTGCAAACTTCCGGTTGGGGAAATGCAGGGGAAACACCGTGGGAATTTCATTATCGTTATTTTCCGGGCCGATATTGGATTTCGATTCACTTTGGTTTCTTCGTTGTTTCGGACTGAAAATTAAGGAAACGGTTGAAGACGCTTTTGAAGAAATTTTAGGAAAGTACGGAAATTTTTCGTGCGTCCTTCTTCCTCTTGATTGTTTTCGTTCGAATGTCTCTCTCGCACTTGAGTAAGTTCGTTGTGTTTTAATCAATAATCGCGATCGAGGCCGAAAACAATTGATGGGAATGAATTTAATTAAGACTGTATTGATTTCGTAGGACAACACGTGACAACGATGGTCGAAGAGAAACTAAGAACTGTTACGAATGCAAGAACGACTCAAGGTGGAAAGGAAAAAGAGCTCCTTGAGCCGATGGGAGGAAATGCGGCGAATTACAGGGCGTGCAGGCTGACAAAGCCGAGGGTGCGACCGTCAACACGTGGTTGACTTTGGCAGGTGTGTGTGTTATTTTTTGTCCTCTTTGATTAAAACAAAGGGTCATTATTTTTGCAGTGCTTCCAGTCTCTTTCTTTTGTCAGGGGCGTAGGCAGAGAATGGTTTTAAGGGTTCAAGCCACGCCCGAAATTATTAATGTTTTTTTCATTTCATTCAAATGAAATAAACTTTCAACTTCCAAAAATTCCAGAAACGTCATACAAGCTGTATATAAACAGCCTTGCGAACTTTTTTCGAGTTCACAAAGGAATTTTTTGTTCAGTGCATAATTAAATGATACTGTTGCATAATATTGACTTGTTCATGCAAAGTTATTTTCGAAGGATCGCCTATTATTCCGGTAATTGGAAGCGTATTGCGATCGTTAAGGTCAGACTGGAAGGAATCCGGGAAATTACGGGGCTACGACTCAGGAGTTTACGAATTAAATGTACCGTGAAAAAGCTTCGATTTGCTTCAAGGGCTTGTTGGCAAAACAGTTCATGGGAGCGTGTAAAACAAAATTACTCGATTTTTTCTGGAATATAAATTTTCACTGAGCTCGAGTATAAAACCACTACCGGAATTCGCAAAAACTTAATTTATTATAGTTAAAAAAGCGAAAAAATTTATAAATGCCCAAAATTGAAAGTTTTCTCTTCATGATTATTATGGTTGGTAAAAATATGCAGAATTATATTTCAGAATTTTTTTAACGTGCATGCAAATTTTCACACGTCAAACGAGTACGTAATTGATTTTTTTGGCATATTCATGTAATATTTGTACAAATTTGCATGCATTTTTTCACTGTCTTCTAAGGGCTCTCCAGGTTTTAATTAACAATTTAAAAAAATCATTATTCGTTTATTATAACAATTATTCACAATTTGCAGTTGTTGATTTTTACTGAAGTTTTAAAATAGATATTTAGTATTCAGTATTTAGTCGAAACTGACTTATTTCATAAGATTAGTTCAAATCATTGAATTACTCAATGATTTTTCACAAATCTTTAGTAACCCTCTTTTCTCCTTTTCAAAAAGTGATATTCTGCTGTTCATAAGTATAATTTTCTATTGATTCTAGTTTCGATTAGTGAAATTTTTACTGATTCAGTCAGTAGGTCGGAAATCTAATATCGAATCAGTAGAATTGCAAAATCTAGCTAAAACAATAGTCTATTTTACTGAATCAAAAAATGACTTAAAAGTTTATCATTAAATGAGTGCAGTTTTTGAAACGATACGAAAATTGGTTAGTTTATTACTGATGTCATTAGTGATTTACAGTAGGGGATTTCTAATTAAGTTTAGGTATAGTAATTTACTTTTTTCTTCAGTCAAAACGTACTTATTAAACTATTCATTTATATTTTTCAGTGCTTATTTTCGAAATCAATTATCATTTTAAGTTAATGAGGTAAATATCACATAAACTCATGATGATAAATGTAATTTTCTTATATTTATAGGATTATTTACTGTGGGATTCAAGGTTTTACAGACTTCAATGCTACTGAAAAATATGATCAAATGAAAATATATCTGAATTTTCAGTTCAAATGTTATATGTGAAATATAATTATTACATGTATTATTTACATAAATAACTAGAGGCTTCATTTTTCAAATGAAATGAAATTATTTAATTTTATCTACCGTAAAGCGAAAAAATATTTTGAAGTATTATAAAAGTAATTCAAATTGAGTGAGTTTTTTCAGTGTCAACTAGTGAAAATTTTACTGATTTAATGAGAAGGTCAGAGATTCGCTATCAAATCAGTAGAATTATTAAAATACTTTTTTGTGATATTTATGCCATTTTTTATGCATATTTGCATGTTTTTTTTACTGTTTTTCATGCATATTTTTATCAACCCTGATAATGAGTTTTCAGTAAGATGAGATTTTTCCGATTTCCCATAAGCTGCTTTAAATATTTTATTTGTTTTTTCCAGTATTTACGCATTTTGAGGATTTTCTAGTGATTTTTTGGATTTCTGAATATATTTATAGAATTCGATGCAGCAGAATTCAGTGTTATAAAGATTTATATTAGCTTAATGAATTTTTCAAAAAATTATATTTGTATAAATTTTCAGCACTCAATTGATTTTTATTATTATATAAATCATTGTGTTTTTCACTAGTAACCAAATTTTTTAGAATTTTCAGTATTTGCATACATATTTTAAGTTTTTTAAAAATTGCTACGAACATTTTTAGAATTGAATACTTGAGAATTCACAGTAAAATTGAGTTTGAGTATTTTGGTGGATTTTACAGAAAACAGCTTTCATGCGGATTTTTATTACTTTGAAATTTCATCAATATTTACAAATTTCAAAGAATTTTTTGACATTTTGATCGATTTCGATATAGGTTGTTACTATTTAATGCTCTAGTACCAAGAAATTAATAAATTTTTAATAATTTCATGAATTTTCGAAAATGTAACTAACATGTTAAATTTGACGTCGAATAGTTGATAATTTATTTCAAGCATATTATTTAATTTTGTATTTCATAATTTAAATACATATTTATTATTTTCCGTAATTTTTTTTCAGCATAGATTTTTCGGTATATTTATGCAATTTTTCGTGCATATTTTTGTTAACCCTGCACTGAGAAAAAACCTAGTAATTTGTACTATAAACATTGGAAAAATCACTATATTTTAAGAAAATCTACACATTTATTTTAATTTTTCATAATTATATTACAGTACATTTAGCAATAGATACACAAATCTGACCATTTTCATATATTATTAATTTATATCAATCATAATATTATTATAAAAATAATCATAGTAAAATAGTCATATAATAATATTTATTATTAATCATGATTATAACATTTGCCATAGGATATAATGATAATTATAATAATTCAAATAAATAATTATTCTTTACAATTTTTTTTTCGGTATACTTATGCCATTTTTGGTTTATATTTTTGTCAACCCTGCAATTAAAAAAACCTAGTTATTTATAGTATAAAAATTGAAAAATTCTTATTTTTCAGAAAAATTCATAACACTATTCAAATTTTTCATACATTATGGTACATTTATATCTTGATATATTCATTTTACCTTGCAGTATAGTAAAACGTCAAATATCGAAATTATAAGTTGATATATAGTAAAATATACTAAACACATTGTATTTTTTACTTTAGTTGATAACACAACTCTTTATAGTTAATAAAGAATAAATAGTTTTTGATATATAAGATATGGAAATTCCCTTACATGATCACAATTTCAAAATCTTTTCATGAGTATTACTATACAAAATATTATATGAGTTTCACTAGAACATACAGCTACAACTACTATATTATATGCCAATGACAACAATACGAATATTTTGAATAATACTATACTGTTATATAGTGAAATTTACTATAACTCATTTCGATCCCCCATTACTATATTTTCCAGTAAAAAGTACTAGATTTTTTTCTGAGTATGGATGATTATTTAAAAAACAATATCCAACTCACCGACTCCATTTTTCTTGATTTCCGTTGATATGATGCGAGAACTCAACGTCGTCCTCGTCGTAGTTTCTGAAAAAAAAGGAGAAGAAAAACTCCAGGATATCGTCGACCCAAGTTTGGAAAAATGAAATACGCGTTCCACTCACTTTGCAGACATTCGTTGGACGAGCTCTCCTGGAGGCTGCTTTTGTAAACTCTTCTTTTTGGCGAGCTCACGTTTTCCCTGCGAACAAAAATGAATCCAGCTTCCATGTTATTTCCGCAAATAGCGCAGACCGTAGATTTCATAAACCCGATGATATTATTTTTTGACAGAAAAATGCGCCATAAAAAACGGCATGCAATGTGCTGCTTATTGTTCATCTCTTTACAAAAGCGTCTATATATATTTACGGATCGTAAAAAGGAGGAGAATTTTACTCGAGTTCACTGCTCGATAAAAAATCAGACGAGAACGAGATTTTTACAGCAAATAGGAGCCAATGGGTGAGAATGGTTAGAGTCGATTTTGAATGATGGAGGTTTTTTTTACGAGTTCTTGATTGGATTGGAATAGAGTGAATGGAACGATTTGATTGAGAACGACCCTTGAAATTTAGGGAAATTTTATTACTGTTTGGTGAGAAGATGGAAAAAGAGGAAAAATGAGTTATGGAAATGGGAAATTTGAAAAGATAATGCATTTAAGTTATTGATGGATAAGGAAAGAAGTCAAAATAATTATTGAAAATTTACTTGCTCAATAACTCAAAAATAACAATAATCAAAGAATTTTTTCTGCAATAAAATTCCAGTCAGAAATTTTAGGCTATGATAACGCAGAAGATAAGAATTCGGAAAACTGTTTCAACGTATTGAATTAATATGTAGCAAAATTATAAAATTAATAGAAATGCTAAGTATCTAACAAAATTTTTAATCCAGAAGCATCGAAATCTAAAAATCTACATGTAAGTCTCTGAAAATACCAGAAAATCTTTTAAACTATACAATGATTGTAAAAATTTATGAAATAAATCTTATCTCAAAAATAAAAAAAAACAAAACAAAACAAATACTCGAGATTGAAAAACTGAAATTCGAGAGATAAAAACTCTGAAAAATGTATGGAGGTACTAAAAATTTATAAACACTATGAAACGCTGTAAAATCTGAAAATATTACTTCAAAGTTTATTGAGTAGTATACAATATTAATAATTAACAGTTTCATAAAGTACTTCAAATCAGTATATAAAAATTATAAATTCTTACAAGGTTTATCTTTAAAGTATTTCATTCTAGAGAGCTATACAAATCTATTGCAAAATCGAAAAATCGTCAATGTTTTATAAATACTGAAGAAAAATGCGAAATACTAAAAATCAAAGAGAAATAAGACATATCGATGACACTTTGATTTTGATCCAAAAATGAAAATTTTAAAAATTTGTAAAATGGAGGTTAAAATATGAGCCAAATTCCACATTTTGGAAGTTGCAGGGTTTTTACACTTGAACTCGTTCAAAAATTATACGTACGTATTTTTCAAAAAAACTCCGTAACGTCATTTTGAAAAATTGTTTTGTATGTTAAGTAACTTTAAAAATTAGAAAACTTTGATTAAATCTAGATCTATAACGATTTTTTATGATTTCATAATAATAAAAACGGGGAAAAATCAGATTTAAAATAAATCGTGTTCTTTCGCCTCAGCTTCATGGCCAATTTTTAAAAATTTATAAAATATTCGAAAACGTTGAAAAATCTCAAAAACTACGAAAAACCAAGAAATCCGTAAAACAGTTAAAATATTTATATAGATGTAATTTTCATAGTAAATATGAATTTACGGAAAATCGATCGAATTTGAATTCTTCATCATCAAATTGTATAAATCTATAAAAAAAACTAGATAAATACTAGAAATTTATCAACATATCAAAAAAATATTGATAAACCTAAAAAATATTCAAAAAGAATGAAAAACATATTGAAAAAAAAATCAATCATAAATTGAAAAATGAATGATAAGAATCAATAATAATAAATGAATTTCAATAATGAATATATAGTAACAAAAAATAAATTATGAATGAATGAATAATAAATAACGAATAAAAATTGTAAATATATAAATAAATAATAAATAACAAAAAAAAAATTGTAAATACATAAATAATAAATAACAGAAAAACAAATTATGAATGAATAAATTAATAGTAAGTAACAAAAAATAAATGATAAATGAATAAATAATAAAAAAGAAATTACAAATAAACAAATAAGTAGTAATTGAAAAAAAATTAATGATAAATAAATTAATTAATTAATTAACTAATACATAAACAAATAAACATAAACATAAACAAATAAACAAATAGTGAATAATGAGCAATTGATAATCAATAAAGATTAATTATAATAATAAATAAATTATAATTGTAAAAAACTTGAAATAAATGAATTTTCAATGAACATTACAAAAATATGTAATGTAAAAAAAAAGTATTTAATAAATATTCAAAAACTATTGACAAATCTCAAAAATTGGAGAAACGATAAAAAGTTTATAATACTCAAGAACTGTAGATTTTTTTTATTCTCAAAAATTTACAAAACAACGATTTCTAAAGCATGTATATAAACTCATATACAAACAAGAAAATTTTTCGAATTGTATAAATAATTCAAAAATACAACAATAATATTATTAGAAATCTGTATGACGTTTAGTGTTCCATAAAACATCAATTAAAGTATTCAAAACCGTTGAAATTTTCAATTATGTAGTATAAGTTTATAGAAATAATAGAAATCTATAAAAATGTCAGAATAAACTACGAAATTTCAGAAACAACAATAATAAAATAATTCAGCATTTCCATAAAGTAAACATAAAATATGTGTGAATTGAATTAAGAAACAAACCACAAAAATATTTGAAATTCTTACATGTTTATTCTAAAAGCATTGAATTCTAGGAAGCTTAATAAAAATTGATAGTTATATAAAAAAACTGTCTAAGTTTTATGAATATTGAAAAAGAAAATTAAAATAAAATGAATACTGAAAAATCATGAAATAAAGCATAATAAATACTGAAGAAATAAATACTTAAAAATACTGAAAACTGAAAGAAATACTGAAGAAACATTAGAAATACTCTAACACTTTAATAAATAGTAATAAATTAATTAAAAAAAAACAATACTTACCGAAAATTAATTAATTCTGAATCTAAATACGTACTGAACCATAAATATGAAGAAACATGAATAAATACTAAAATTATTAAAAAAAAAAATCTTATTCCATCCCATTACATATGAACAAGAAAAAATTTGCCACTCTGGACTTCAAAATTTTATAACTTGAAAATCTCCAAGTTGAAAAAATTGAAAAGTCATACCCTTAAAACCAAACTCCCAAAGGTAAAAAAACTACGAAATCCCTAAGAAAATATATCTTTTCGGAAAACCCCTCCCGAAAATTTTAACCTACCCACACTCTTGACCAAAACCCTTTTTTCTAATGTCCAATCAACTCGATCTCCAGGAGCCACATATTAATGTTGAAAGGAAATCATACTCCTTTAACAATCATAAATATTTCATTTGAATCAAGCTTTCGACTCTTATTTTATTGAGCCCTCATCAGGAAACTGTAACAATTTTTTACAATATAACATATTGACACTTACAATTCAAAAGTACAAAACACAAATAACAAATATTGTTTTACAGACGTTGATCGAATTACGAACTATCGATAAATACATTGTTCAGATTTTTCGTCATCATTATTAAAATATATAATTTCGTTCAAACAGAACTGTCAATTAAAATAAAGGAATCCATTAAATAATCCTTTTTTCTAACGTTTTTGATCCAAAACAGTGAAGAAAATTACGTTCTAATACCGTCAATCAAAATCACGAAGAAAATTTCGGTTCAATAATTGGCTCTGGGCAAAGCTGCAAAGTTCTAGATCGAATTGGAAACGAGCGCGCAGTTAATCGTCACGGACGTTTGCTTTAACGAGTTTGGTGAACCGGAACATTTTGTTCCGTCCTAACGCATGTGAGCGTTAATATTCCACAGAAAGTAAGAACAATAAAATTGGCCTATTTTGCCACGGATTCCGAGGTATGCAATGGCACACCTCGTTGTCACGTGGCGGCGTTTTCAGTTAATCGCAACGTTCATTCTCGTTCGCTCTGTTGCGTGCAATGGATTCTAATTCAAGACAAGTGCAATGATTATACCAGTAGCGAGTCGAGAAATTTTTTTACAACTGAAGAGGCTCGTAAATAGTACTTAACAGGGCTCTCAAGAGGGAGAGAAAAATGGTTGGAGGTTATGGTGTGGGAAGAAAAGACTTGTAAGAAGGGATTTTAATTTTTTCATGTTTCATAAGTATCGATACAACTTGAAAGGTTTAATACTTAAGACTTAACACTCAAGACTTAATACTTGAGGCTTCACACTCAAGTTTATTTTCAATTTACAATATAATCACCATTAGTACTTATTACAGTGCTCCATCTATTAGGGAGATCGTTGACACCTTTAGCTCAAAACTTTAGTGGTTTAGAATTGAAAAAGGAAGTGACTTCTGATTTCAGATGTTCAAGGTTTTTCAAAGTTTTCTTACTTAAATGCCGTTTTAAATC
>JAPYZL010020036.1:0-20784 GCA_030522825.1 Platygaster orseoliae
CCCACAATTCTCCGCACTAACCTATATGGCTCTGCGCCGCCAACTTGACGTCTACGGTAAAACTCCCGATACTCAACTTGTTGTGAAATATACTATTCTGAAAAATCTATAAAAATTTCTAAAATCCTTGAAGAGCATAAAATTCTTGAAATCCTAACAATTTATAAAAATACTAAAAACACCTGGAACCAATAAAATATTCGCAATCTACACAGAGACTATTTCCTCAAAAAACTATAAAATTTTATAATAAAATAATAGACAATAAACGAAAAACAAAAAATTTCTTTCTAAAAAACTTATCCATAAATAATTACGTTACAGCGTGTTTCGTTACATTGATGGTTTTTTTTCTCTATAATAACTGGAAATAACTGGACACCCTGTATTAGCACTAAATTGGTTTAAAATTTTTTTAATTAATAATAAGTACTCGCCAATTGCACAAATATTCGTTTTCTGAGGACTCCCTTTTCTTTTCTTAATAACATTCATCAGAAAACTTGAACAATTACGCCCTTAATTAAAATTTCCCTCGGGATGCCGAACAAAAGCATGCCAAGTGTCAGTTCCTCGAACGGGGCGCGACATTTCCAGAACCGAGATCGCACGAGAATTGGCCTTTTTCAGAGGCCGCTGCAACAATTCGGAGCGACGTTATTCGAACCTTTTTTTTCCTCATTTAGGTCGCGATGTTTTCGCCCGGGCGAAACTTTTTTAGCTACCGAAATCGATGCAGTCTCGTCACAGCGAACGAGCAGCGAGCGTTGATTAACGAGAGTAGCCGCAGTTATTACGACGTGACCTTACGAAAAAGAAAAAATTGCGCCCAGATTCATGCAGCCAGCGATGCAAAATGACGAGTCACGGAATTTTTCGTGACATCACGCATGACGCGACACGTTAAGTGATCGTCACGTGATTGTCGCGTATGTTATTGATGGATCCGTAGCATTCATTGGGATAGTTGATGATTTACTTCAATCTCTTTTTCTTTCGCAAAGTATGAATATCGGAAAATTAAAGAAAATTATTCATTAATTTCAGCGCCTTGTAGAGCAATATTACATTTTTAACATTATTTCACATCTATGTTCCTGTCGTTGTTCTTTTTTTTTATTTTTCTTTTCGATTTCGTAAAAACCCTGTATTACCCCTTCCCCCAAAATATCTCGCCAGAAAAAGTACCAACCCCGTGAAAATAGAGAAAAAATAGCGTATAGACGACTTTGAAGTCACACGTAGTTGAGCAGAGTTGAACCCTGGAGTGTCCCGAATTCGAGCCTACCTTTCCAATGTCTAAATGAATCTCTCAATGTTGCCTGGTGCTCGTAACGGACACGTCACCGACGCACATCGACGTTAATCGCAGGCATCGGCGACGGTGAACGCGAGGCGACTTCACGGCGCCGTGGTCACCTTTACCAGCTCAGAGTCCCACCTGGTAAGCTTTGTATCCGAAGCTCACTCCAAGGAGCGAGAGCCTTTCTTTCGGAGGATAGCTCCAGCTGGCTCGCTGAACCGTCGGCCGTACTCACCGACGCGCACCCTTCTGCAGCTGTAGTGTCGTACGTGCACGGCTTGTCCCGGGGTCTCAATGTAAATTTTGGGAAGTTTATTTATTTACTTATTGGATTAATTTATATATTCCAAAGCATAACAATAAAAAAGAGCAAGAAATCAAGTTTGACAGTCAAAAGTACAACAATTAAGCAGAATAATCCTTTTTTTTTGCTTACACATTCAATGTTGAAATATATGTTTATTCCAATATTCAAGGTTTAAATTCAACTTCATTACATTATTTCGTATTGTATACAAAAAAAATGTAATTTTTATGGCCACTGGCAACAACGCCTGACCATTGACTGATATTACTACTTACAGATTACATTTAGGTTCAATTTTCTATAACTTGAAATGAAATGAAACTCGTAAGTTGTGGGAATCGGATTTGAAATTGTTTTATTACTTGAGAAACGTTGGACGTGTGAACATTTTCCAACGAAGGCCAAGATCAACAAATCAAAGTCTCGAGCTATAACTCCGGGACACGCCGTGCATTGAGATTGTAACCCATTAAACCCAACACGCGCAACTGTCGTAGGTCCACTATGCGTGTATCTAATAGCTTTTAGCGAGAGAGCGACGTGCACTGGCCGCCCCCTCAATTCCTTCCACGAGAGTACACCTGCCCGATTTCACGCGGAAAAGCGCTTGTCAACGATACGTTTCCTTCCAGTATCTACTTTTTCTTTAGCTTTTTCCTCCTGGTTTTCACTTATTTTCAGGGAAAAACTTAAATAATATTAAAAAAGGTCTGCAAAATTTGTTTGCTACTGAATTGTGATTCGTACAATTAATCAACGACGTGGGTTTCTTATGATTAAACATTTACAATTAAAAATATAAAAATGGATGAATATGAATTTTGAAGAGTAGTGAACCGAAACTTGCAAAATATAACCAGGAAACATGTCGATGACGACTTTTGCCGCTCGGCTTCTTGCAACGCGAAAGGAATGTCTCATTTTCATGTATGTACATACACGCGTCTTTTGTCACGCAAGCGTAGAAACGGCTACCCGTTTTGCACATGCACCTAATCTCTTGATTTGTCTAGATAACCCAGCTGATAACCCGCGATCTTCGGCGAACTATGTAATCTGTGTACCCATTTGGGAATGAAACCGAAACGAGAAGCAATTTTCATCACGTTTACGACGTTAGTTTCGTTTTTTTACAACAGCTGTCACAATTTTCCAGCTTCGGATCAGTGGCGTAAAAAAATTAGCAATCCTTTTTTACTAAATATATAGAAATAGTTGCATACTTGTAGTGGAGATTTTGGTGAAGACGGAAGAATATTTCAATAGAATATTTCGAAAAAAAAAAGACAATTTTAATATGTATGTGCGAGTATAACGTATTATTTTTACGTATCACAATTTTATAATTTAATGAAAATGTTTTTGTAATTGATAGTAATGAATTTACAATATACCTACAATGTTACAGTACGATTACAAGATACTCAAGTGTCTTTATATTTGAAACAGAACATTCTAGAAGTGTTTTGAATATTTCCGAATATCTTGATTTTGAAAAAGACACTCATATAAGTGTCTAAGACATTTGAAAGTGTCTTAGAATTCCTGAAAAGATACTTGAAAGGTCTTCAAATTCAGAATGAGGAACTTTCGAAAGTGTTCCAAAGACTACGAGGAGTGTCTTAGACGTTTTAAAATGTCTTGTAAATTTAAAAGAGTCTCAGAATTCTGAATAAGGTACATCGAAGTGTCTTAGAATATCAAATAAGACTTCTTGAGATGTGTCTTGGACATTTGAGAGGGTCTAAAAATTTTGAAAGAGATACTTCAAGAGGTTTCCAAATTTCAAATTAGGCACTTTCTAGAGTGTCAAAGAGACTTCGAAATGTGTCTTCATAGCTCTAATAAGATACTCTAGGAAGTGTCTTAGACGTTAACAAGCGTCTTGGAATTCCGAATATGACACATTCAAGTGTCTTAGAAATTAAAATAAGACACTTCAATGAGTGTTTTGGATTTCAAATACGACATCTTTAGAAGTGCTTTAGAAGTTTCTGAATATCTCGGAAGTATGTTCATAAAGTTCACAACGTTGACAAATCACACGAAAATTTTTTTCAGAGATTTACCAAAAATAATATAAAACCTTAAAAAAAATCAAATTCGACGAAGCCCTTAACAAGGAAATTTTTAAAAATTCAAGAATACGAAAATTCTGAGAATTTTGATTCAAGTACTGAAATTTGAAATTCTTAAGTTAAAAATGCTGATTCAAGTTCTAAAATTTGAATATTGAATTCAGAAATTTTGATTCCAATTCTGAAATTTGAATTCTGTATTGAAAAATTCTTATCCAAATTCTGAAATTTCAATTCTAGATAAAAAAAACTTTTATACAGGTTCTGAAATTTAAATTCTAATTTCAAAAATTCTGAATTAATGTCTGAAATTTTAATTTTAGATTCAAAAATCCTAATTCTAATCATAAATTCGAAAATTCACTAAAAAAAATTCAAGAATTTACTGAAAGAAAGAACAAATTGAAAGAATTCACTGCGAAACTTTACTGCATTCTGAAAATTCTGATTAATATTCTTAAATTTGAATTATGAATTCGAGAATTCACTGAATTCAGTGAAAAAATTCAAGAATTTACATATTCTGAGAATGCTGATTCAAATTCTAAAATTTTAATTCTAGAATCAAAAACTCTTATTCGAATTCTGAAATTTAAATTCTAATTTTAAAAATTCTGAATTAAATTGTGAAATTTTAATTCTAGATTCAAAAATTCTGATTCAAATTATAAATTCGAAAATTCACTGAAAAAAATTCAAGAATCCACTGAAAAAAAAGAACAAATTGAAAGAGTTCACTGTGAAACTTTACTAAATTTTAAAAATTCGGATTGATATTCTTAAATTTGAATTATGAGTTCAGGAATTCACTGAATTCAGTGAAAAAATTCAAAAATTTACATATTCTGAGAATGCTGATTCAAATTCTAAAATTTTAATTCTAGAATCAAAAACTCTTACTCGAATTCTGAAATTTAAATTCTAATTTAAAAAATTCTAAATTAAATTGTGAAATTTTAATTCTAGATTCGAAAATTCTGATTCAAATTATAAATTCGAAAATTCACTGAAAAAAATTCAAGAATCCACTGAAAAAAAAAGAACAAATTGAAAGAGTTCACTGTGAAACTTTACTAAATTCTGAAAATTCTGATTAGTATTCTTAAATTTGAATTATGAATTCAGGAACTCACTGAACTCAGTGAAAAAATTCAAGAATTTACATATTCTGAGAATGCTGATTCAAATTTTGAAATTTTAATTCTAGATTCAAAAACTCTTATTCGAATTCTGAAATTTAAACTCTAATTTTAAAAATTCTGAATTAAATTGTGAAATTTTAATTCTAGATTCAAAAATTCTGATTCAAATTATAAATTCGGAAATTCACTAAAAAAAATTCAAGAATCCGCTGAAAAAAAAGAACAAATTGAAAGAATTCACTGTGAAACTTTACTAAATTCTGAAAATTCTGATGAATATTCTTAAATTTGAATTATGAATTCAAGAATTCACTGAATTCAGTGAAAAAATTCAAGAATTTTAGAATTCTGAGAATTCTGATTCAAATTCTGAAATGTGAATTCTAAGTTCAGAAATTCTGATTAAAATTCCAAAGTTTGAATTCTGAGTTCAACAATTTTGATACAAATTCTGAAATTTGAATTTTAAATTCAAAAACTCTAATTCAAATTCTGAAATTTTAATTTAGATTAAAAACTCTTATTCAAATTCTGAAACATAAATTCTTATTTCAAAAATTCTGAATTAAATTCTGAAATTTTAATTCTAGATTCATAAGTTCTGATTTGAATTCTAAATTCGAAAATTCACTGAAAAAATTCAAGAATCCACTGAAAGAAAGAATGAATTGAAAGAATTCACTGTGAAACTTCACTGAATTCTAAAAATTCTGATTCATATTCTTAAATTTAAATTATGAATTTGAATTCTTGAGAATTCACTGAATTCAGTGAGAAAAATTCTGAGAATTCTGACTCAAATTCTGCAATCTTAATTCTAAATTCAGAAATTCTGATTCAAATTCTAAAGTTTGAATTCTAAATTCAGAAATTCTGATTAAATTTTTGAATCAATAATTTAAATCTCAGAAAAAAAATTCTCGTGTGATTTTTCAACGTTGTAAACTTCGTCAACATCTTGGAAGTTTGAAAAAGACACTTGTTAAGTGACTAAGACATTTAAGAGTGTCTTGAAATTTCGAAAAAGATACTACAAAAAGTCCTCAAGTTTCCAATAAGGCACTTACTATAGTGTCTTAGACATTTGAAAGTGTCTTGAAACACTATGAATCATGTTTACAAGTTTCTTGGAAACTCAAAAGTTCCTTAGAACTCCAAATAAGACACATTAAAGTGTCTTTGAAATTTTAATAAGACACTGTGAGGAGTGTCTTGGATATTCAAGAGTGTCAAAGAATTTTGAAAGACACCTTAAAGTGTCTTGGAAATAGTTTTGGAAAGTGTTTTGAAATTTCGATAATGATACTTCAAGATATTTTCAAATTTCAAATAAGGCTCTTTCTGAAGTGTGTGCAAATTTTGAATAAGACACTTCGAGAAGTATCTTAGAAGTTTAGAATTGAATAAGAATTCCAATAAAATACCCCAAGTAGTGTCTTGGAAATTTGAAAGTGTCTCAATATTCTGAATGAGGTACATTGAAGCGTCTCAGAATTTTAAATAAGACACTTCAGCAAGTGTTTTGGAGGTAGGGGGACACTTCCCAATCAACTTTTCCCAATGGAAACTTTTCCCAAAAAATCCTGTTCCCAATGAGAAGTGTTTCTTGAAGTACTTTATTAAGTACTATAAAAATAATATATGTATTGTAGTACTATTATTATTAATATTATTGATTATATTATTAATTATGTTTTTATTATCATTATTATTATATAATTATAATATTTTGATTTTTTTCAAACGCAAATTGATTCAATATAAATTCATGACAAATTTTTTCTTATTTTTTTATATAAAAAATATTTATTCATAAAATGTATGTAAAAAACAGGAAAATTTAAATAATTTCAATATACAATGATGGTGAAATTTATCAATATTTTATTATTAATATGTTATTATTATCCAATAAAAATAACTATTCCACAATAATAAATATTAATTTGATGATTTCAATAAGAATATTACAATAATGATACAGACATATATTTCCATTTGATTTTTCACTTATAACTTTTTAATTATAAAAAATTAACTGAGAATTTATAATAATTTTGCATTCATTTAAAAATTTTCATTAGTGATACTGTAATATTTTGGACCATGTAATCAAAAATAAAATACTTTGAGTCATTTAGAGTCTCGTTTTACAGATACTAATTTTATTGACGAGAAAAATGTATATGATACAGACGTTTTTAAGTATTTCCATGGGTTTTTATACTAAATTTTTTTTTTTAAATTAACTAACAATTGAAAATAATGTTTGCATGAATCTTATCTTGTTTCAAAATTTTCGTTACTAATAATATAATTTTTTGGACCCAGGCTCAAAAAATTGTATTTTGAATTATTTAGAGACTCATTTCACAGATACTCATTTTATTGAAGAAGGAAATTTCCATAATGATACAGACATTTTTATTTGATCCCAGTTGATTTTTTACTGGTAATTTTTGATTTATGAAAAAAACAATTGAGAATGGATAATAATGTTTGCATTTATTTCAGAATTTTTATGACTAATAGTATAATTTTTGGAAACCTGGAATTAAAAATAACGTATTTTGAGTCATTTCGAGTTTTATTTTATTAACGAGGGAAATTTTTGTAATGATACAAACTTTTTTATTCATTTCTAGTCATTTTTTTACTGACGATATTCCCAATAATTTTTGATTTCTGAAAAATTAACTGGGAATCGATAATGTTTGCATGAATATTATCTTCTTACTGGGAATTTCGAATTGTAAAAATAAAATTTGCAGACATTTAAATTAATTATGATTCGGAAAAAGTTTGAATTGGGAAATTATTTATACTGAAAAGTTCATGTTTCAGGATTTCTATTACTGATAATTTGATATTTTGGACCTTGGAATCGGAAAATACTTATTTCGTACTTTGAGTCATTTCGAGTCTTATTTTACAGTGATTTATTTTATTTATTGGGGAAATTTCAATAATAATAAATACATTTTAATTTATGTTTATTCGATTTTTTTCCAATAATTTTTCATTTACGAAAAATTCACTGAAATATTTTTGTATGGTGGGAAAGTTTGAATTCAAAAACCTGAATGTGAAATCATTATAAAAAATGTATGTCCCAGAATTTTCGTTACTGATAATATAATTTTTTGAGTTAATAAAATCAAATTAATATAATGTACAAAGAGATATCCTAAAAAAATGTATTTTGGGAAAAATGTACTTTGGAAGAAATATACTTTGGGAAAATGTTTCTTTGGAAACTGCATTTTTTGGGAAAAATGTCCATTGGGAAACTTTATTTTGGGAAAAGTGTACTACAGTCGTTTTGGATATTAGAGAATGTCTAAGAATTCCGAATAAGACACTTGGAAGTGTCTGAGAATTTTAAATGTTACATCTTGAGAAGTGTCAAAGACATTTCTTAACCGCCACTGCTTCAGATTGCTTTTACATTCCAACAAAACCGATAAGCAAGGCTTAAAAATTCCAGTATTTTACATTATTTCAGGTCGATGTTTCGGTTCCAATCCCTCGAACCGTGTAAATAAATAACTAATCGTAGAAATGGACGCGACTTTATAAATATTCCAAGCCTGTCGAGGGATGATATTTAGGGCGTGTACATTTGTGACGATGGCGAGTATCGGTAGCCGAAATCCAATGCGAGTGGCATTGTTTTGGGGTAGGTACACGTACGTGTACTTGGTAATTATTTCGTTGGTACATGCAACAAACGCATGCCAATCTTCTCGTCCCACAAATACACGAGATTCATCAAATTCAGCTGATTATAAGGCCGGATCGACCGGTGGCAAAAACCAACGATTGCGCTGTTATTGTTCCTGCGAATTTCCTTGCCAGAATGAAAAAGCAGGAGAAGTAATAATGAATTCACGGTTAAATTGCGTTTTCATTAAGCGCGAGCCGAACGGGACGTTTTAATTATCTTTTTTCGTCGGGACGCGATTTTTCCTGGATCTTTTTTTTCCCGTTGTTTTCCAGGTCGGGGGAGGAATTTTATTTTCAACGTGGCTCGCGTTTCTTTTGCTTTTGTTGGGCAACTCGCGGTTCGATGTAAATTTTGTTACTGAATTCATCGTTTTACGTGACTAATGGAAAAATTCGTTTTCGTTAGCGTTTGCTCTCCTAGAATACGGAACTTATC
The DNA here is from genome assembly GCA_030522825.1 of Platygaster orseoliae. Classification (NCBI taxonomy): domain Eukaryota; kingdom Metazoa; phylum Arthropoda; class Insecta; order Hymenoptera; family Platygastridae; genus Platygaster; species Platygaster orseoliae. Next base: position 8,993 of record JAPYZL010020036.1, read on the forward strand.
TTTATGGAGAGTTGGGAAAAGGGATGGTAGAGGAAAAAAAAATTGAGGTGCTTTGGTGGAAGATCATATTTCTGGTTCAGTTCAGTTATTTATTTTGTGAGTTATGGAACTTTTAATCAAAACAAAATGATCCTCATTGTACTTTGATGATTGCAATTCAAAAAGTTATGAAAGTCACTGTATGTGAAACGTTTGAATCGAGTTCTTGAAGTTTATTAACAAAAAAAATTTGTAAACGTGAATTTCGAAATTCTAAGAACTCAAACAATCTGCAAATTGAAAATTGTATTTGTAACATATGAAATACGTTCTTCTCCTTTCAGTCGATATAAATATTTTTTTCATGATATGTCTAGACGTGTTCAATATTCTGAGACAACCAAATAAACAGGTATTTGATCAATGAACTACCTTATTTGTTTTTTAATAATTTGGACTTAATCAACGTCTCCAATACGGTTCACTTTAAATTTAATAAAACAAGTTAATTTGAGTTTTGAAGGATACAAATGGGTAAGCCTTTTATATAATTTTAATTTTTGTAATCTTTTGTGTGCGAAAACTAATTTTTTTAAAAATAATTCTTGAGAAATTTTGGGTTCATTGAAAGTCTATAGTTTTTTATTCGCTCTGTATCTACTTTATAGCATATAATAGATATTGCTCAAACTATCAGTTTTTTCAAAAAGATTTTGTGATTTATTTTACTTTCGATTGATGTAGAAAATTGTAAGAATTTTCAGAAATGAAAATAAATTTTAACTTTTATTAACGAATGAAGGTATTTAAGAAAACTTGCACGATTGAGTTTTTGCATACAATGAAAATCTGAAAAACCAACGGTTTTGAAAATATTCGAAAAAATCAAATAAGATATACAAATTTTCTTTACATTCACATTGTTTTGTTTGTATTCTGATATAATTTTTTAAATTTAGAAAAATTAAAGCACATTGATATTTCGAATGATTGACAATAATTTTGAAAATTTTTATTAACCAAAAAATTTTACGAAATGTTCATAAATTTTGTTAAATCTATTTATTATAATTTGTCCTTGGAATATGCATAGTAGTATTATTTTCATTATTTATAATATATCCAAAAACTCAAAAATGATAAGAAATTAGGGAAAATATAAGCGAGTTGAACGAATTTATAAATAGTTGTACAATTTCTTAGTAGATTTTATGATACTTAACATTTTTTTAATTTTGTAAAATTATATGATGAAAAAAATCAGAAAATTTGTAATTAGATTAAACAAGTTTATAGATTTACAGAAAATTTCGTAAATTGTACTTATTTTTATATTTTTCCAAAATACGTTTATTGATAATTTTTCATTTTTTCATGAAAATTTAAGAAATATAGAAAGAATTCAAAAATAATATTCAAAAAATTTGTATGTTATTCTGAATTTCAAAATGTAAAAAAATTGAGAAACTGCAATAACTTGAAAGATTATCGATATATCTTACAAATAGGAAAAAAAACGTAAAATTTTTTATATTTATCAAATTATCAAATTTGTTCATTTTTAACAAAATTCTCTTGAATCTTAAAATTACATTTCGAAAGATCACGAAACCCAAATTAGTAAGAAAAATTAATAAATCATTAAAAAAGTGTTGAATGGTTTTTATCGTACTCTAAACACATGGAATGTGAAAAAACTAATGAACATGTAAACATTTTAAACATTTTCTAATATTATAAACGATTTGCAATATTTATAAAATTTTAAGGCATATTTATGAAGTCATATTTGGAAATTCTGTAAAGCTACTGAAACTGTGTTAAATTACGAAGATAATCGATAATACTAAAAATTTTATTGAAAATCCAGATTACTAAAAATAAAATTGATCGTGACTTATGAAAATGTTTTATAAAATCACGATCTCTTAAATGCTGTATTTTCGGATAATTCACCCATCCAGAATTTTCCAAATGGGTAAAACTGTCCAACATCCCCATATCTTGTTCCACCTTGCAAACATCTTAAAACAAGACACCTACTACTACTCAAAAGAAACAGTTAAAACTAATAATTTCCTCAATTACTTGTCTCAAATCATCTAACACAAATTGCAAAATTTCCTTTCAAAAATCACGACACATATTTTTCCTGAAAAACGTCACATTTTCCCATCGTAATATACTGTTTTTACTTGATATTTTCAACACGTCACGTCACAACGAATTATTTTCACATGGAAATCCAGTGGAAGCTGAGCAAAGCGAGCCAATTTGCATGGGAGAAAAAGACGCTACATAAGCTCCGGAAATTTACTCAAGGGTTACATTTTATCGGGGAAAGAGTAACTCGCGACTTTCCGCGTCTTGATGTATACAAGAGCACGCGAGTATTCCGCGTAATGCGGGACCCGCGACATGGCACAAAACATCGGAATTACATTTTCCTTGTACAGCTGCAGCCTCGGTTGCCACGGCTACGTGGCCACCTACATTTTTATTTGCCGCCAAGTGCGCGACTCCTGCAGTCCGTCCTAAAATAACGATCGAACGACGCAGCTTTTTCACCCTTTTTCATTGGGCATTAAGGAACTCGCTGTTGCGCTCTTGGAATTTACTCGAGTTTTGTGCTAAACTTTGCCTTTTCTCCAGATAAAGAGGTGTTTTTAAAGTAGATTTCCGGAGTGTTAAGCGTATTTTGCGAAGATAAATTGGGATTTTTTTTAAACGCATGCGATTCAGTGTGGGGGACTTCTACAAGGTTTTTTATTGTCACCTGGGTTTTCGGAAAGTTGATTTTGAAATTAACTGTGTAAAAAACAAATTTTTTTTTAAGTGTTAGTTTTGGATGTTTGAATAAAGCTCCGTCAGTTTTTGTGAACTTTCTGAATTCAAGAATTTTTAAGATTTGTTCTCATGGTCAGAATTTTCTAGATTTTTTTACTTTAATTTAAATTGTAAAATACTGGCTCTTATGACACGAGTTTTTTTTATACAATATTCTATGCATTCTTTCAAAATTCATTGTTTTTTTTTCAACTTTTCATTCGAGATTTCATAAAATTTTTTCTTACCTGGTTTTTTAAAAATTTTATTTTGAAATTAACTAGGAAAGAGCCAAATATGGATACATATTTCCTAACAATGAGCTTTTCATCAATCCTGTAACATGAATAATTTTTTGAAAAAAAGTGTTTTTTCAGATGTTTGAATAAAGCTCCGTCAGTTTTTGTAAACTTTCTGAGTTCATGATTTTTGAAAATTTGTTGTCGTTGTTAAAATTTTCTGAAATCGTTTAATTTGATTCAAATTAAAAAAAATGGCTCTAATGACAAGAGTTTTATAGTCTACGTTATTCTGTGAATTCTTTGAAAATTCAGGTTTTTTTTATATTTAGATTTCATACAATTTTTTCTTAACTGGTTTTTTGAAAATTTTATTTTGAAATTAATTGGGAAAGAGTAAAATATAGATCCATTTTTCCTAATAATGAGCTTTTAAGCAATACTGTTACATGTTTAACTAAAAAAAAAAAAATTAGTTTTGATGTTTGAATAAAGCTCCCTCAGTTTTGAAAAACTTTCTAAATCAGTGACGTAGAAGTGGGGGGGGGTTTAGGGTCAAACCCCCCCCCCCTCCGAAATATTCGTCATAAAGGAAACTCTCTCTCTCTCTATATATATATACACACACACACATATTCCCATATATATAGATATTTAAATTATGACTGAAACCCCCCCCCTCCGAAAAAATTTTCTACTACACCACTGTTCTGAATTCAAGATTTTTGAAGATTTGTTGTCATTGTCAGAATTTTCTGGATTTTTCTACTTTAATTTAAATTGTGAAATACTGGCTCTTATGACACAAGTTTTATAGAATACAATATTCTATAAATTTATCGAAAATTCATTTTTTTTTTTCAATTGAGATTTCATAGAATTTTTTCTTTTCTGGTTTTTTGAAAATTTGATTTTGAAATAAACAGAGAAAGAGTCAAAGATAGATCCATTTTTCTTTAAAGTCAGCTTTTTAGCAATCCTGTCACATATTTAATTTTTTGAATGAAAAAGTTAGTTTTTGATGTTTGAAAAAAGCTCTGTCAGTTTTTGTAAACTTTCTGAATTCAAGATTTTTTAAGATTTGTTGTCATTGTCAAAATTTTCTGAATGTTTTTACTTTAATTTAAATTGTAAAATACTGGCTCTAATGATACGAGTTTTTTAGTCTACAATATTCTATGAATTCTTTGAAAATTCAGTTTTTTTTTTAGATTCCATACAATTTTTTCTTATCTCGTTTTTTGAAAAATTAATTTTGAAATTATCTGGGAAAGAGTAAAATATAAATCTATTTTCTCTAATAATGAGGTTTTCTGCAATCCTGTTACATGTTTAATTTTTTGATTAAAATAGTTAGTTTCGATGTTTGAATAAAGATCTGTCAGTTTTTGTGAACTTTCTGCATTCAAGATTATTGAAGAAATGTTGTCAATGTCAACATTTTCTGGTTTTGTTTAATTTAATTTAAATTGTAAAATACCGGCTTTCATGATACGAGTTTTATAGTATACAATATTCTATGAATTCTTCGAAAATTCATTTTTTTTTTTTTAATTTAGATTCCATACAATTTTTTCTTACCTGGTTTTTTGAAAATTTTATTTTAAAATTAACTGGGAAAGAGTAAAATATAGATCCATTTTTCCTAATGATGAGCTTTTCAGCAATCTTGTTACATGTTTAATTTTTTGAAAAAAAAAGTTAGTTTTTGATGATTGAATAAAGATCTGTCATTTTTTGTGAACTTTCTGCATTCAAGATTATTGAAGAAATTTTGTCATTGTCAAAATTTTCTTGATTTGTTCAATTTAATTTTAATTGAAAAAAATTGCTATAATGACACGAGTTATATAGTCTACGTTATTCAATAAATTCTTTATGTATAAATTTTTTTTTGAATTGAGATTCCATAAAATTTTTCTGACCTGGTTTCTTTGAAAATTTGATTTTGAATATAACAGAGAAAGAGTCAAATATAGATATATTTTTCCCTATAATCAGTTTTACAGCAGCCCTGTTACATATTGAATTATTAAAAAAAAAGTTTGTTTTTGATGTTTGAATCCGTCAGTTTTTTGGAACTTTCTGAATTCCAGATTTAAGATTTGTTGTTATTGTCAAAATTTTCTGGATTTGTTTAATTTTATTTAAATTGTAAAATACTAGCTATAATGACACTAGTTTTATAGTCTACGATACTCTATGAATCCTTCGAAAATTCAATTTTTTTTTCCAATTGAAATTCCATACAATTTTTTCTTACCTGGTTTTTTAAAAAATTGATTTTGAAACTAACAGAGAAAGAGTCAAATATAGATCTATTTTTCCTTATAATCAGCTTTTCAGCAATCCTGTTACATATTTAATTATTCGAAAAAAAAAAAGTTAGTTTTGATGTTTGAATAAAGATCTGTCATTTTTTGTGAACTTTCTTCATTCAAGATTTCTGAAGAAATGTTGTTATTTTCAGAATTTTCTGTATTTTTTAAATTTAATTTAACTCGCCAAATAATAACTCTCATGAATTTTCTATGAATTTTTTTAAATTCATTTTATTTTTTAATTGTAGATTCCACACAATTTTTTTATCCTGGTTTTTTGAAAATTTGATTTTGAAATTAATTAGGAAAGAGTCAAACTATACATCAATTATTCCTAACAATGAACTTTCCAGCAATCCTGTTAAAAATTTCATTTTTTTTTTTAAATATTAGTTTTGGATGTTGGAATAAAAACCCATCATTTTTTGTTAACTCGCTGAATTCAAGACTTTCAAAAATTAGCTGTAATTTTCAAAATTTTCTGAATCTGCTCGATATAATTGAAATTGCAAAAAATGACTGTAATGACACGAGTTTACGTTGTTCGATAAATCCATAAAAAATTCAGATTTTTTCTTATTAAGATTCTAGAAAATTGTTTAAAATTCTGTGACTTGAATTTTTCTAAGAATTTCGAATGAAAAACAGTTTGATACATTTTCCGAATAAATTTAATTCTTAATACGTACATTATTGCAAATAGTTGAATGTGAAGTTACAATCATCTGAAGATATGAATATTCTAAGGTAATATCTACTAAGAATTTAAAGATATTTTCGAAACAAGTTTAAGCTATTAAAAAAAAAAATGTACGCTTGAAAGAATTATGTAACACCAATTTAAATGCTTAAATGAATTTTGTATGTTGAAGAATGTCATAAAACTCGAATAAATTCTTCAAATTAACGGAATAAAAAGAATTCGCTACGTCTTTTTTCAATAAATGTCCAAGATTTTCGTAGTAAAAATTTTATGAATATTTATGTTGATAAAACTTTAAGTATCTACTTTGAAAAACTTTATATAAGATTTTCCAACAGTCGAATGCTCTACAAAATCTTTTTTTTTTCGTGATACCGATTCTCAATAATTAATTAAAACTATTCTCGTCTCAACAAATTTTTTTTCAGATGAGAGCACAATAACAATAAAACGGAATTTTAATAATGATTGTGCTCTGGCAACAAAAAAGTTTTGCTGTATCATCAAAAAGATGTACTTTTTCAACACAACTTCACAGAACAAATTTTTTGGTTGCCAGAGCATAATTACTATACAATCAAATTTGACACGTGTGTCAAGTAATGTTTTACCAGCACATCTTTTTGCTGCTACAACAAATCCTTCTTTCTGTCATCATTTACCATTCCAAATTGCATCGAGTCATATTTCATAAACAATTTCCATTGCGAGAATCAGGAAAAGTGTAAATTACCTCGGGAAATAATAATAAAGAGGAAAGCTCGGAAGAGAAATCTCTCCAAGGACGATATCGCTGGATATCGCCTGTCGTAAAATACTCGCCACGCGGAGGATGCAGCGGCAAGATTTAGAGCCCCGTGGCGTGAGTTTCCTCGCACGAAGCGCACTTCTCTGCACACTCTATTATGCACCCACCGTTACGGCTTTGGCATGTTAGGGCACCAAGAAAGCTTCCAACTTTCTCCGGATAATCACGCCGCTTTCTGAAGATCAGTGTTGTTAGATAGGTGGTTTTCCACTAAACCCAACTCAAAACTCGTGAAATCCTTATGAAATTTTCACCTTTCATACAAAATTAACATTCTGAAACCATCTGGCAACACTGCTAGTGATGAATCCCCAAACTGCGATTCCTTGATTTAAGGACTTTTTTTAGTGCACGGGAATACCAAAATCTAGCACATGTTTTATGTACATACAAAGATTTATCTGGGTTTTGATTTTCGAAATTCCTGAACGAAACACCCTAACTGAACCTGACAAGTGCAGTGTCAATTTTCCAGAATTTTAAATATGGAAATTTGACACTGACGTTTTTTCTTGATTTTGTGTTTCAGGTCTTACCTCCCTGGAAAGCCACGGATTCAGGAACCATATCCTTCAGGATCCGCACAAACGAGCCTAATGGGCTGATTATTTACAGCAGGAGTGGTTCAAGCAGGGTACATTTATAATAAATGTTATAATAATAATATACGAAAGAAAGAAAAATTCTTGTAATACGCTTCATAAATATCATGTTCCAGTCTGATCTAATTGCCTTTGAGATACTGAAAGGGCACTTGATAATGCACATCGACATGGGTAGCGGGTCTATCAGAGTAAAAGCGTCAAAGCACAGAGTCGACGACGGAAAATGGCACGACATCGTGCTTCGCAGAGTTGGCAGAGAAGGCCGCGTTATCGTCGATAATAACACAGTGGAATTTCGAACTCCAGGTTTGACATTCATGCAATTTAACAAATCATGATCTATAAAAATAAAATTTGTCGTTTTGAGACAGCACATTTATTTACTGATACACCGAGTCCTTTTTTTTCTGCCAAGATTCACTTTGTCGTAATAGCCATACCGGAATTCAAAGCCTTAGCAAATGTAAATTTTCTCCCTTGGGAAAATATCGCTCGATCGTATTCACTCGATTGCAAGTTAATTCGGGAAGACGTGGAATGGCGTTTGTGAGAATCGGCTCTGTGAATTTGCACGTTGTTATTTTGCCACAGGCGATTCGACGCAGCTGGACTTGGATGGTTTGTTGTACATCGGGGGTGTGGGAGCGCCGTTTGCTCCTCTGACCGTGCCAGCAGTGTTGTGGACGGGGGCGCTACGGCTGGGATACGTGGGGTGCATGAGGGACCTCGTTATCAACGGCAAGCCTGTAGACATTGTCGGATATGCCCAGCAGCAAGACTCGGGTACGTTATAAATATTGACGTTGACTATCAATATTGGTACTTGCCTATTAGCGCACCGGGATTCGCTAAATGTGTTGAGATGGGCAGTGGTAGGTAATAAAATATTTTACGGAATTAGGACAAGTTTTCTGGACTGTTTTTCGTATCTTCGGAAAATTTTGCATAGAATAATGATAGTTATAAGGATTCGTATTCAATTTTGACAATGAAAATTCGATCTGCAGGAGTTTAACATACACTGTAGAAAGTCAATCTTATTTTAAGATGCAACAAAATTAAGGGATGACTTGAGATTCAAAAAATATCTTGAATTTAATCCATTTTAAAATTTATTCTCAAGTCTTCTTAATTTAAGACATTCCTGCTTGGAATTAATTGTAAACATGGACTAAATTTAAGATAATGTTTGAATTTCTAAACGTGTCTTGATTCTGTTGTATCTTGAAATAAGATTCAATTTTTTAAGTGTTATTTTCAAGGAATTTTCGATAATATCGAAAAATCGAAATTCGGAAAATCAAAATATGAGTTTTCCATCATGAATTTAGGAATATTCTTCTTCAAATTATATATAGTAATATATTCATATTATTTATACGATATTTTTATATAATTGTTCATAATATTTTTGTGCATATGTTTCCTCTTTTAAAAATCTCGTCGTTAAGAAAAATTCGTAAAGATTTACCTGGCAAAAAAAAATACAATTTTAACTATAGTCACGTTGTTTGCAAATTTGAGATACTCGAGCAAATTTTAGTAAAAGATGGATTTCAAAAATAAAAATAAACAATAGAAATCGCAGTGTGCTGGAGCTCAGAATTTTTTAAAAAGAATTTCAAGTAAAAAATCTGTTATTTTTTCTTTTTTTGGTCATTTATTTAACTTTCTTTAGAAATAATAGTATTTCAATAAGTATTTATTTTTTAAGTATTTTATTATTCAATAATGAATTTGAGAATATTCTTCTTCATACTATATATGATAATACATTCACATTCTTCATCCTATTTTTTTTTATTTTTGTTTATAATATTCTTGTATATATGATTCCTCTTTTCAAAATCTGATTATTTAGCAACATTTGTAGAGATTTCCTTGGGAAAAAAAACAAAAATACTATTTCAACCATAGTTACGTTGTTTAAAAATTTTAGATATTCAAACAGATTTTATGTAAAGAATAATTTTTGGAATAAAAAAAAAATAAATAAAAACAGCGATATGCTGAAGTAAGGAATTTTTTTTAAGGAATTTTAAGTAAGATGCTTTTTTTCAGCTTTGGGTCATTTATTTGACTTTCTTTAGGAAAAATAGTATTTTTCAAAAAGTTGACTATATTTTTTCCAACATTGTGGAACAAACACGAGTTTTTAATCATGAATTTGGGAATATTCTTCTTTGTATTATATCTAATAATATATTCCTATTCTTTATCTTTTTTTTATTATTGTTTAAAATATTATTGTATATAAATGATTCCTCTTTGAAAAATCTCATTATTTAGCAACATTTGAAGAAATTTCCTTGGCAAAAAAACAGTAATATAATTTTAACCATAGTAACGTTGTTTGGGAATTTTGGATACTCAAGCATATTTAAAAGATCAATTTCTAAGACAAAAATAAACAATAAAAACAGCGATGTATTGAATAAACTAAGAATTTTTTTGAAGGAATATAAAGTTGAAAAATATTTTATGTTTGAGCTTTTGGTCAATTCGACTCTCTTCAAGGAAAAATTTTTTCCATACTCGACCTTTTTTTTAAATCTGATCATTTTATAACGGTTTTTGATATTTTCTCATCGAAAAAACTTTAAACAATTTTCAATTCTATATTTTTTTCGAATTTTCGAAACAATAATCGAGATTTTCAAATAAACAATGTAAAAATTTTGAATAAAAAAATATATTTTTTGATAAAAATGATTTCGAAAAAAAAAACAACAATAACAGCGATCTACTCAAGTCAAAAATTTTTATCAAGAAATCATAATTTTCGACTTCTAAAAATCCTATTGTTTTACGAAATTTTTTGAAATTTCCTTTTTAAGAAAACATGTAAAAATATTGCAATTTTTTTCATAGTCACATTATTCGTAAATTTTTTTTTAGCGTAACAACAAGTAAATGCAGTTACAATTACAACTTTTAATGAGACAGTGAAAATTCTAAATAAAGTGACAAATGTTAGGTAAATAGCAAGTTCAAAAACAAAAATGAATAATTATAACTTTGTAATAAAAATAAAAAAAATACTTTATTTCATTTGACTCTCTTTAGAAATATTTTATTTACTTATCATACTTGCAATTTTTTAGAAATTTGATTTCTTTACATTTTTAGAAATTTAAGCGTTGAAAAAAAACATTAGTTTTAATTATCAATCATAATTACTTCATTTGTAAGTCTTTTTTTAGTTTTTTCACGTCAAAAGAAATTACTGGATAATATAAATATGATAAAAAATTGTATTTTTTTTTTAATCGAAATTTTCGATTTTTATCAATCGACATATAATTATACAGAATTATGTAGAGATACAAATAAAAAATCATAAAAATAAATAGTTTTTCGACGATTTGTTCAAATTCGAAAAAACCACCAAATTCCCATAATTTTTCAAATACTCAACATCTATCAACAAACATAATAACCAATATTTCTGAATTCATGAAAATCCAATTCATGGTCTATTTGACTTTGACCGTAGCGCAAAACTTGACAGAAACGTTAGCAAAATACACAAAACTTGAGCCCATTTCCGAACAACTGCAACCCAAAAGTTTTCCTAAGTGAACTTCCTACTTTGCTGACCAAACCACACGTAACAAAGCACATATACGACCAAGCCCTTTTTTACGACACAAAAGCGCGAAACTTTCTCGCGTCAGTATATTACGCTACGCAAAGTTAAATGTCTCGAATCATTGCCAGGGATTGTATTAATCCACCGTAGGATTACATTATACTAGCAACTCGCATATTTTCCGCAAAACTCTCTCCGCCACCAACGGTAATTGCGAAATTTACTTCTCGAAAATAAACGAACGGTTCAAAGCGAACAGTTAACGCGAGTGGCGTGAAATTAATGGCTATTTTTAATTTATTCTGCATTTTGAAACAACATACGTTTTTAATTATTTGAAACAATAATGTAATTTTCATCATTTATTTATTAGATTTTTCTGATAATAAATCGACTTAATTAAAAAACAATAAAATACTGCATCACAGACTCTAAGTTTTCTGAACATAATTTCCCTTTTTTATGATATACGCTGTAATTACGCGGCTTGGTGTCAATTGTGCACATTTTATTGTGCACACATTTATTGTGCACAAGTTTATGGTGCACATTTTATTGTGCACACATTTATTATGCACAAGTTTATGGTGCACATTTTATTGTGCACACATTTATTATGCGTAAGTTTATGGTGCATACATTTATTGTGCACACATTTATTGTGCACAAGTATGTGGTGCACATTTATTGTGCATAAGTTTATGGTGCACATTTTATTG
>JAPYZL010020072.1:0-17984 GCA_030522825.1 Platygaster orseoliae
TCTTCGGTTTTTTTTCTTCAAAGAAACCATATTATTGATCTTATACTCACATACTTATGTCTTTGTATACTCTATACGATCTTTTCTGATATCAAAAACGAAGTTATCTAATGTTGGTATTAATGTACCTACTTATCATAAATGGAACTCAAATATTTCGTATCATCCTGTCTATTAATAGCATTACTAGTCCTCTTAATAAAAAACATCTCTGCAATAGCCCTTTTCCTATAATTCCGTTCAAAATCTAAAATCCTCGTTTCTTTCCAATTAAAAAAAAAAATTAATATAGTTTTTATAAATACTTTATGACATGGCAGAGAACAGAATAATTAAAATAATGCAAAAATGGAATGATTATTATAATTAATTACAGAATACAAAAATTATATCACGTCTTTCAATATTCCCCAATTCACCATCCCCAAATTTCTCAGTTGGGAAATAAATTCAACACTTGGGTTCTAGTGTATGAAAAATTCATTTTTCGTTTTATTGAAAACATTCGTTTTACGTTACAACACCGGGGTACCATCGTCTTTACAAAAAATTGCGTTTTTTTCACAAGTTCTCCGAAGGCTAACGCGGATAAACAAATCTCGGCTAGCGACCAGTACCACGGGGCGATTAAATAGGCGCCGTTCTCCAAACAAAAGCGCAATATTCATTATAATAAGTAAGCGCGCCATTTTTTTTCCCCTTTATATAGTCCTTTTCATTTTTAAATCCAAACGCTACGATTTAAATGCCGCGAAGTTTCTGATCCGCGTACCATCTTTTTTTTTCTATAAAAATCACGAGTTCTCATTGTAGAAAATCAGCGGGAAATCATTTTCCATCCGTTGAATCCAAACTCTCTCGTTGAAAAAATCATGCGAAAACGATTACCCGTCGTTTTTGAAAAAACATTTTACAAAATATCATTTACCTTTCATTGATTGTTATTTTATTTATTCACGATGTTGCGGAAAATTCACGTCACGCTTTTTTTTTGTTTTTTTTTTTCCTTTTTTTCGTAAGATCCTCACTAAAATCTCTATTGCGGTCGTCATGTGCCGAAAAGAAGCCGTGAAAATCGCAAGAGAGGAAAACAATTTCAATCGTGAAAAGCAAACGAGAATTTCAACATTTGACTAGGCTCTTTTTACAATTTCCTCTATCTCGAAAAATCCAAAATTCAGTGTTAGATCCCGACCCCCCCCCCATTCACCCTTCAAATAAACGCATTAATACGAATTATCACACATGATTTTGCAAAAAATAATTCAAAAATGTAAATGGAATGGCCGAAATAATCCGTTTGCCGAAAAACCAACATCACAATAAATATCGCCATCGGCTTACATTTTTTGCGAGGACACTTCGTTTCGGCAGTTACGATACAGCCTTACATTCATTACTTAAATTATATATAGATTACGATGATAATTATTCAAGTATAATACAATCGATTTTGGGGCGGGTAAAAGTTGACTCGTGAAATTCAAGGTTAGGTTGGATTTTACTTCTACCGAAAAGCTAACCATGAACTTTTGCAAAGTCCAACTTTACTTGATTTTTTTAACCTCTCGCGTTTCCTAATCACACCGTTTTTGATGGGGTGTTAATTTTCCTTCTCTCTCTCTCTCTCTCTCTCTCTCTCTCTCTCTCTCTCTCTCTCTCTCTCTCTCTCTCTCTCTCCGCAGCAGTCTTCCAATTTGTGTTACATTCACGCGCGGTACAAAAAGAACACATTGCTTACTTACTGAAAAACGCGTGAAATAGTCAGTCTTTCGTGGTTTACATTTACTATATATATTCTCGTTATTGTTAATATTACTTTTGTAGCAATGGTTCAATGCATGTAAGAAAAATTTTAGAATGGCTACAAGTTATTTGATGGATGGAATGCGACAATAACGGACAAATATTGAAAAAGTAACTAGATCAAGTTATTTTTGGAAAATTATAAAATGAGCATAAAATTTTAATTACAAAACATTCTTGTTTTTCAAATTCAAATTCTGTATAATTAACAACTAATAAATAATAAATAATTTTTGTAATAGCTATAAGTTTATTAAAGAAAAAGGGAAAAAAAATTATGCCATTGGTCACAATATGTAAATAAAAGCACTATAATATCATTCTTATTGACTAACCACCACAAAGCTAATAATTGAAAAAAATGACTAGTGTTTTCCAATTGTATTTCATTGGTTACATCTTTTCGATTTCATAAATTTTTATACTTTTAACGTGCCATAAATAGGCAAAGAAAACTTTTAAACAATATGACAGGATTCTTGAAAAATAACAGAAAATGTAAAATCAATAAAATGATTAATTTTTTTTTTTTTTTCTGAAGTGAAATTATTGTAAGTAATAAAACAAAAGTATGATCTCACAGAACTCGTTTAAAATTTTAACAAATCATAAAATTAGTTTTAATGCAATAGAAATGCAAGATTTTTATATTGAAAAATTATGAAGAAAAGAAAAACTAAATTAAATAGACGTTTCACATCTTATCAATAATAAATTATGTAAACAGAAGCAGATAGTTAGCTAAAATGCGAAACAAATTTTTCATTTCCGGAAATGTTTGCGAATTCAAAAATTATATTCATCTTTTGTACAATTTCAACAACATGTAAGGGGTAAATTTTTTTTTACCCGTTACTCAATATATTATCTATTAATAAATTTTACAGTTTGGAGTCCGACGTCGTCTCCATGGTTTGAAAGCTAGTCAAAGTATTAATTTTTTGGTTTAACATTTTTTTGAGGAGTGAATGATAATTTTTTTCATTTCCTCTATAAAATACGAATTCCTTTCAAGGATCTAAAATTGATCCTTCTACCGGGATCTGCTGGTGGATTGAATCAAAAATTTTTAATCTACCCTTGATTTAAATAATTTTTGGTGATTAAATTATTGATGTTACAGAAATCGACCAGCGATTGTTTCTACAACATAACGAACAATGCTCTATTCTCATTTGAAACAAAATTATTCAAATGCAAAATATAAAATGCTCCAGACAGCTCACATTGACATTAAAATAAACAAATAGTTATCTAAAAATTAATAATTTCGTATGGTTTTCCTTTGAACTTTCAGCTGGAAGGGAAAATGTTTTGGTTCGAAATGACAAAAAAATGAACCATAAATTAAGGTAGGGAATATATTTTTATCCTGCACCGCCTTAATTAACAAAACTTAATTACTTTTAGAAATTTTGATGACCTATTCATTCGTTCAATATTCATTCATAATTGTCGAAATCATTCATAATAACTCGTCTGAAACGCGTTGAACCATTTCCCACATTATTCTGTATTTTCTTTGTTGCACTTAAAAGCGACAAATTTTTTTTCACGAGTAATTGTCGAAAACGATAATAAAAAACCATTCAATCACATTGAGGCCATCTTTGATTACCAAAAAAATCTAATGAAGAAAATTGAGCGTGTCGTTGAAAAACGATAAAGGGAAAAAATTCTTAAAAAAAGAAAAAAAAATGGATTTTAGGGCTCATCATTCCCAATCGACGCAATACGACGAAAAAGTCAGTTCGTTCGTAAAAAATAGAGACGCTCGTTAACGCCACGATTTTTAAAATTAGGCAAATTCCATTCGAACAAATGGATAACACAAAAATAATATTGCAATCGTCGCAGCTCCATTTTTCTCCCCGCACTCCACCTGACAAAATTTACTAAACCGATTAAGGATACTCGTGGCTTTTTGAATAAATAAAACTGAGAAATATTTTTTGTTACCCACAACAAATTTACACAAAATTTTTGGCTTCGTAACTTAGAATTTCGAAGAGTATTGATGTTTTGGAATTGTTCATTTTATAATGTTAACAGTAGAATTTGGATTGTATTTGTTTTCCAGTTTAAATTTTTGATGTTGAAAAATTGTAATCGAAAAGTCCATCACTACTCCGAAAGTTTGGGAGTGTTTCGAAAAATTGAATTGAATTGAAAAATTTAGATAATTTAACAAATATTTCATTTGAACTGTCTAAATTTGGAGGAAGGTTTATTTTTTATTTCTAATTTTTAGCTCTGAAAATTTTATGAGCAAAAACTTACATATTTAAAAAAAAGGTAGACCTGAAATAGTTGAATTTACAATAAAAAAAAAAATAATAATAAACGAAAAAATATTGGATTTTCAATAATCTTAATTTAGAAAATGTTCCATTCAAATTGAAGCAAAAAAAGCGAGCACAAAACTTGAAAAAAATCACAATTATAAATCAAATCTCAATGTTTTCTTTAACAGTAATAAACAATTTTAAATACAGTTAATTCAATAAAAATCTCTAATACTTTCAAAAACAAAATAGAACTACGATTCCGAAATTCGAAAATCCAAGCCTTCTGTAAATTTATAAACGTTCTCAGTTTCGTTATTCCAAAAACCAAAAAAAATCTCAATTCAATTTTCTGAGTTTCTCAAATTTCGTCAGGTTTGTTCCGCCTCACCACGATATATTTCTATATATATATTTTTATATTTCATGTATAGATATAAATTTATATGCGCTTGTATATAATATATTTTATATTAGATTATTGTAAGTGGCTATTGGTGAAGGAAAGAATCTATCTCCCTAACATAGCATTTGGTTTGCCAAATAATTATTCGTTCATAAATAATCTAATTATAGTGCGCAATGAAAAATATGATTCGCGATGAGTGGCTCACTGCGGTTTTTCGTGTTTTCCCTCATTATTTCTGTTTTACTTTTTTCTTTAGAGACGTTTTCGTCATTGTGATGGTATGTTACTAGAAACTAATCAATTTTTCTTTTTCCTTTCGTTTAAAGTCGTTGATAAAAAATGCAAAATACATCTCGACTCACGTCAATCGTCACGCCGATGTTATATCGCTACGGATTTCATTTTCCGTTCTTCTGTCTTTTTTTCCCTCATAATTATTTACGATTTAAGCTTCGCCAAAACCCCCAATCGCTTGCTCTGTCATGCGCAGGCACAACGACTCGAGACGAGAATTTATCTCAGGCTCAGTAGTCTCCAGCGTGTTGCTCGATTGTCCCAGAAATTGGTCTCTTGGTGCGCTGAAAGTGCGTTGCAGAGTTTTCTGCAAAAACTGCAACATGGATACACATGCAACATTTTTCCTGAAACCTTTAAATTTAACCTAAAACTTCCGAACAATTCCGAACATACCTGAATATTCCCGAACGTACCCGAATACTCCCGAACATACCCGAATATTTCCGAACATACCCGAACACTTCCGAATATACAATTTCAAGCAGTAGTTGATAATATTCAAACGATGATTTTTAGTTAATTGAATTCAATTAAATTAAGTTGCTTAAAGTAGTTTTCGAGATAAAACTTATCACTGGTTGGACTTTCTGTCAAAGTTTTTTTTATATAGTTCTTTCATCTTAAATCAACTGACACCAATGAAAAATGATAAAATATAGATATATCTCATGAAATTCACCTCCAAATTGGTTTCCTGGAGACTAGGTCGTTTTTCAGTCGTGTGCATGGGCTGCAAATTTCCCTGACTGATATTCTGACTTTGATTCGACTGCAAGTACGGCGTTGATATGCTGTTTCTGTGCGGAGTCATCATGAAGGAACTGTTGTGAGAATTCGCACTCGAGATGTGGCCTAAAGTTAAACTGGGCTTGCGATTGTGAGAACTATGCGACTGAGAATTGCAATGTCTCCTATTATTGTAAGAATAATTATGCTGCCACCTGCAAAAACAAATCGACCAGAACATTTGTAATTGTTTTATTTTCTGGTAAAAAGATAAAAAATTATTGGGATTTTTACTTTGGTGTTGGTCGTGGGTTGCCAAGCCGACTGCGCCATTGTTGAACTTTTTCTTTTTGTTGGGGAGTGAAGCAATCGTTTTGTAAGACCTTTTCCAAAATAGTGATGCAAGAGCAAAGAACTCCATCGTCAACGCTCTCAAGGGCTAATCTGCTACACACTGGAATCCCCAAAATATGAAAAAATCGAGTAGAAAAAATGTTAAGAAACGTGAGTTCTTACATTTTCCAAGGACTTTCGTGAATTGCGTGGGAATATCCTGGGAGTCCTTCTCGTCACTCGGTTTCAAAGGCGTCGACAAAATGTTCTTGAGCTCGTCCAACGTGTTGGACAAGAAAGACGAACTTAACGTAGGTGATTGCTGACTGCCCTCGCGGTTCGATTGCAAAAGGTCCTTTTCCATCTTCACCAACGTCGCGTAACGTTGATGTAACTTCATGATTGATAATGCCAGCTTGTGTCGTGCGCCTTTTGTCACTCCTTTTTCCGCCAATTGCTCCTCGGTCAGTTCTAGCATGGCTTCGTATTTCATTGTTGCGAATAAATAACTGTATTTGTGAAGGCGCAGAGTTTTGAGCCACCCAGGAACGTCTGCCATACAAAGCAAAAAACAAAAAATGAAAAAATTTCGGAATCAGTATTAAGTTAATTTCATTTTTAAAATTTTGTTTATTTACCTCTCATTCCGCTTTCGAGGGTGCGCATTGACGGTTCATCCAGACGGCCTTCGCTTCCGCTGCTGGCGCAAGAACTTTGAGGGCTTAAAGGACCAAGCCCGATAAGACCACCTTTTTAAAAACAACAGAATTATAAATAAGACAATAATTTAAATCAAAATTTTTTGAATAAAGCACAAAAAATTCAATGGTGTTTTATTTTTTGATATACTATTTATGAGTCTCTTTTAGGTAAATTTATAATGTTTTATCATACTCACTGGTATGGTCACCAGAAATGCTGAAACTCCTCGTTTTGTTCCTGGCAGAGTTATGGACATTGTTACTTCGCTCCAAAATTTCAAGATGGTGCGAAGGAGTCAAACTGTTGGATCGTCGCTGCCGAGACATTGGAGGAGGAAACTGGATATTGAATGTCGTTCCTGGTTGCGAGCTAAAATTGCTTTGCTCGCTCTGTTGTTGTTTAGGATTTTGATGCCAAACATTTTCCCACCTTGAAATGTAAGTACAGAAAAAAACTTGTTATTATGTGAAATACAAAGTTGAGAATTCAAATTGTACTGAATTGCAAATTTCTATATACTATTGTATATTGTATTATCAAAATAAAAAATTCTTATTGAATCATGAAAACTGTAACATTTTCAAACTTTCTATGAATGAAAAAAAAAAATTTTAGTCTTAGATCTTAGATTCAGACTGTAAACTTTGAAAATAAACGACAATCTCAGTGAAGCAAAACATTTTTTTTTTAACATATCTGAACTATACACCGTTTTTGTAGTTATACGAAATTCCCTAGATATTTCACTTATTACATAATTTTAATTTTGAAGTTCTTGAAAGTTCTTGAAATATTTAAAAGGTTAAAATATTTTTAAACTAAAATAATTTCTATATTTTTATTTGAGTTTTTCAGTTATTCTTGACAGTGTTGCAGAAACATTTTTTTATAGATAAATAGCACAGTACATGCGATTTTTTCAAATTTCCAGACATTAAAAAAACTTATCAATTTTGCCTAATATTCTACAAATAGTTTAAATTTTGTATAATTTTCGACAATCAAGAAAATTTGAAAAGTTTTACAGTTTTCCATGATCTTTAAAGTTGCATGATTTTTATTGAAATTCTCAAAATACCGAGGATTTATGTACAATAAAACATGTTTCGATTCCCAATAATTGTATTAAAAAAGCAGTTTCTGTAATTTTACAGAATTTTAAGAATTGACCACAATTCACACATGTTTTCAATATTCCCTACAATTCGGAACATTTTTTGAATTTTATTCAATTTTTCGCAATGATTAAATTTTTTTGGATTTTTAAGTTTCTCGGTTTTTATTAAAATTTTTAATTTATTCATAATTTAAGTTTGTTCAAATGACAAAATGTTTTTAATTTTCTCAGAATTTAAAAAATTTTTTGAATCTACAAGCTTCATTGATTATACAGAATTCATTGCATTTTCTACAATGTGCAAAGTTAATTAACATATTCTGAAAGCATAATAATTTCTTTAATATTTTGGAATGCCTTACAATCTCTCACACTTTCAATGTTTTTTTTTTATTTTTCGTAATTATTCAAGGTTAGTCTATTATTTTTTAAACCGTTAAAATTATGACGAGCCCATATTTAATACAAAAATCATGCAGTTTTCTTCGAAATTTTATGAAAACTGCTTCTTTCGTAACTACGTAATTAAGTTCCTGAAGTTCCAAACGTTTAAAAATAAACGAAATGAAAGAATGTTAAATAATAGTTGAAGTAATAAATTTTTATCAAAATGTAATAAATATTGTTTAATAATAATGACTGTTTTTTACTTTTTTCTATGGTGGCGTTAAAAAAATAATTTTTTATTGTTTTCGTTTATTTCTTAAACGTTTGAAACTACAGGTAACTACGGAATCCCCAAAATTTCAAAATTTTAAAAAATTTATCATCATCTTTAAAACTGCATGAATTTTCCAGTTTCTTAAAATTATTGACAATATTGAAATTTTAAATATTATTTAAAATAATTTTTCCATTCAGGAAAATTTTTAAAATGTTATAATTTTCGTAATTTAACAAAGTTTTTAGAATTATCTACACTGACATGAGAGAAGACCACTTTACTTATTCACCTCACTGACTGAGGTGCTAATGGAAATTTTTATTTCCGTTGCACAATTAATCAAGATTTTTCGTGCACACTACACAGTAGGGGAGACCGGGGCTAATTTGGACGCGGGGCTATTTTGTACGCGGGGCTATTTTGTACGCGGGGCTATTCGGGACGGTTAAAATAACTTTAAATCTAAATATTCAATCAACTGCCGGTATTCATGTAAGTTGCATCTCTATGTTACTGTTTTTCCAATGAAGTTTGGCTGGCGTGTCAACTCTATTGCAGTGAATACAGGCGCATTTATGATTTTTGGCATCAAATTCGTCCAAAGTGAATTTTCTTTCTCGTTAAACTTTTCGATTTTCAATATCAAAAAAAGGCTGCGAATCTCGGGAGGTAACCTTTTTTGCTTAGTCATGATCAGGGAATAAAATTTATGTTGTGATTTTTATTTATCTTCGTGCGTGTATTTACTATAATGAGCAATTGTTAACAAAATCGTGTCGGGGCTATTCGGGACGCAGAATTGGCTCGACTCAAAAAAGAAAGTGGATCAATAAAAAATGCGTGAAAAATCAAGAAAACCCCAAAAACTATAAAAAAGAAAACAAAAAACTTCCCTGAATCAAGTAAAATCACCGAAAATTGCACAAGACAGCAGCCAAAACGTCAGGTGCGACCAAAAAATGTTTTACAAGAGTCGAGCGATGATAATTCAATGTAAAAATAATGAAATATCAATGAAAAGTAAATCAATAAAATGGAGTAAATGTGACAAATAAAGTACTAAATAAAACTAAGATCAAATATTTGAAGAGTTTGTTATTTGCTTTATTGAAAGTCGTCCCGAATAGCCCCTATACCCGTCAAGAATAGCCCCGCTATAGGGGCTATTCTGGGACAAATGTATTCATCAAGTTATTCACAGAACTAACAAAAAAAATTGGTTATATCGCAAACTCTTATTACTGTTCTCTAGGGGAGTGTTCAAACTTTCCATTGGTGTATATAAATTGCAAAAAAAAAGTAAGGTGTATTTATTGAAATCAGCATAATACAAAATCCGTCCAAAATAGCCCCGGTCTCCCCTACGTTATTATTTGGTATTTAAATAATATATCATATATTTTATATAATTTTTATTCTTTATTTATAATTTGTATATTATAAATTATATTATAAAATATTATATAATTTATATTTATATATATTATTATATAATAAATAATATAAATTAATACAAAAAAAATACAAAGTTATCTATACCTGGTCGAAGTGTTGGTGTACTCATCGAGATTATGTATCGGTGGCGTCCCACTGATACGTTCCTCGAGATGTCTCAGCCACTGGGTCAGAGTTTTTCTGTCTTGACTAGTTATAGCTGGATGGATCAGGGTGTAACTCAGCAACTGTTGAGTTTGCTCGGTATACTGTCCAGTCGTGACGCAGTGACTGACGAGTTCGGGTATGGCGACCAAGTAATATTCCTTGCATTCGGCGTTTCCTGGCCTCAGCAGAGGTAAATGGGTGAGCAGCTGATTCAATGCGACCTCGGTCGACTCCGAGAGTAGCGAATTTACGAAAGCTGCAATAATTCACATACTGCATTAGTCAATTCTTTTCTTTTTTGTATTTCAGATCTCAAATTTCATGAATTATTCAAATATTTATTATCAAACAAACGTTTTTATCATTTTTTCCTTTTTTTTGGGGGGGAACTGAAAACTTAGTCTATGTAAGTGCTACTTTTTCAAAATAAAGTCACAGAAAATTGGAGGACATTATGGAATCATATAAAACTTTGGTTAAATGAATAATCTCAAGTTTTGCTTTTTCATTGTACTGCTACATAAAAAAAAAACCGAGTCATAACATTATTTTTCATTTTTACATACAAGGATTGTTGGCGTTTTGTTCGTGTGAGCTAAGTTCTGAAATTGACTGAAGAGAATGTTGCACTGCTTGTGCGAGAAATCGAGCTTGGACAGCTGGTATTCTTCTCAAAAGAGCATAAAGAACCTGCAAGAAAATTCAAAGATTGTTATATTAAATAAATTGCATTCACCAAGTACTACTGTTTATTCTGAATTGTAACATTAAGCAATTTGCAAAAAACAGAAAAATTGCAAAAAACAGAAAAATTGGTCAAAGGTGTAATTAACAGATTATTAATTGCATTTCTCATTTATGAATGAAAAAATTTTCTATTTGAAAAGTATGAATTGTTACGAAATTGGATATAATTCGATAATTTTTAGTTTGACAGTTCTAATTATAAGAAATTATTATGTTAAAATAAAAACATTTGATGAGTTTTGATGTTGAAGAAATTTTAGGTTTGAAGATTACTATATTGGGAAGTTGTATGGAAAAAAATCAAATTTGGTCACACATGTGTCTATTATTTTCGAAAAAAAATCGATGCTTATTTTTTCATTTCTTTGAAAAATGATTATTTAAGAAGATATGTGAATTTTAAATTCCGTATACATAGATGTGCTGATCATGCAAATTATGTCATGAAGTTAGAATGACGTCACTTTGTCATACTTTTCAAAATGACGTGTTTCCCTCAATTTTTGAGATATGAAAAAAAGGAAAAATACTTGTCCAATATTTTTTGATAAACTAAAAATATCAGCAATGAAAAAAATTGATGCAATTTCCCAATTATTATTGATGAAAAATTAACTCAATAGAGTAGTAAAAGAGAATCACATTTGTGTAAAAACTTAGCTATTTTAGTATCTTATACTTCGGTAAATCGAAATCATCATATTCATAATTATGTTCATAAAGAGTGAAAATTTATTTTTAATCATGGATTTTTGAAATTCACCTTAACTTTTATTATTTACTTTTGTTATCAACAAGTTATACAGTTGTGCTGGATGAAATTTACACATTCTTCATATAAATGAACTCATAAATTATGTTTTTGTAATAATAGATTAATTCTGGGAATCATGTACGCGGAAACGCAATATGAAGAGAAATTTGATGCTTTTAAGTACAGATAAGAATTTTTTTCAACAGGTATGACCTCGATTGAAGATTATTATTTTCTGATAATTACGATATTAATCTGAAATCGTTTAACAAAAGCCATCTTTGGTTGAGTTCATGCTTGATGACTAACAAAAATGAAATTAATATAAAGAACTTGTTATTTCATAAATTTTTTTGTCAGTTACTGTATATATGCTGTATATTATTCACTGTTACTAATTTTTGAGCATATTATACACAATTTGAGAATTCAGGAAAATTTCATGAAGTTTAGATTTACAGATTGTACCAAAATCCCAGAACCAAAAAGATATTGAATTTTTTTTTTGAATTTTGAGTCAAAATCTTTCATCACATTTTAGAATACTCAAAATCCAAAAAGTTATTTAAGTTTGAATTTAAAAATAACACGAGTCCTATTATTTATTTGATATTTGCTTAAACAATTAATACATGAATTTAAAATTTACGACACTGAAAAATTTGTAGTAATTTTTATCTTGATGCATAGTATTATTTAAATAACTTTTTCAAGTTCTACAAGTTATTGTGCAGCATTTAAAAGAAATTTGTTTGTTTGAATATGTGTTTTGTAAAATGCAATGAACAATTTATTCAAGTATTGCAATAATACAGTATTATTGATGTACTGAAAAAAATTTGAATAACAGTGATTATTGCCATTATCAATGTGGTGTACATGTAAACAAAATAAAGATTTTTTTTACAAACCACTGTTTGCTCGCATTCGTTCCATTGGGAAAATACTCTGGTAAGTTCGCCAACTTGTTGGCAAAATAAAGTTCCCGTTGACCACTTCATCATGAGGATGGACAGATTTCCTTGTCAAAAACTCTTCTGTTTTGATTATAACGTTAAGCTCGCTAAATATTCTGAAAAATAAATAAATAAAATTGATAATCAAGACCCAAGAATGTGATTTTTTTCTGGTAAATAAAATGGAATTCTCCATTTAATCTCACAATATCAACTTGACTGACAAAGAATTTTTGAAGTACCGAAACAAATTTTTTTTCAGAATTTCAAATTGTTGTTGTAGAAAACATATTTCATTTCGATTCAATATATTATCCTGAAAAAAAAAACTATTATCAAAAATCACAAGAGAAATAGTCAAAAATTCTTATGGTTTTCACTAAATTTTACTTCAGAAAGTTATTGTTATTTAAAATGTATAAAAAAAATGATCATTCTCTAAAAGTTCTCAAATTAAAGTACGTTGAAAAACAATGAGAGAATTTTTGGTATATTTTTTTGAACAATTCTCAAAAGCAGAGAATTTTTTTTATTTTGCATCCGGATGCTGTTAATATATGTATAATTGCAAGTGAGAATTTCGTAGTTTTTTAAATTTATATTTATCTGTAAAACTGTTCGTAACCTCAAAAAACAAAATTCGCATTCAATCAGAATTCCGCGGAGGTCAAGATTGTTTACCCCGCATGATACTCATGTATTTATAGCACCCTGCCATATAATCCATTTAGGCAGTGCCGATGGCATCGCTAAGTTTTTCATCATACAAAGTTTACTCCATGTGAACAAAAATAGTGTAGAAATTGAAATAAGTTCAATAAAAAAATTAATTTATCTAAAAATACATGATCCAATTGCATCCTGAAAAAAATGTGTGCAAAATGTGTGCATATTTTTGTATATCAGAAAAATATTTTTGCATTTTTTTCTATCATAAGAAAAAAAAGAAATAATTTTGTTTGGTTAAAGATAAATTTTGGAATGGAAAAACAAGTTTCCTAGAATGTTGAAATGCATATTACAGAACAGAGAAATTTTTGAGTTCATTTTTCGTTTTTCGAAGTTATGAAAAATTTAATAAAAAAACCTTATTAGAATGTTTTTGGAATTAAGCTTATGAACTTTAATGTTAGAAATATGCAGATATTTATAATTTACAAAACAAATTTCTAAAAATATTGTTAGATGTGAACATTTGAATTGAAAAGCTATGCAACTGGAGTCTTAAATTTTTTGTGCATGCATGATTTGGTGGTAATTATCACTTGAGTGTCAAAAATCCAAATTTAAGAAATTAAATATTATCATATGACGAGTCTACAGAGTATGGTAAAATAAAAAAAAAATTGTTTTTGAATCGGTAGATTAAAAAATTATGGTTTAAGATAAATTATAAAATTATTAATTTTTATAAAAATTATTTAATATAATTTTTATAATTTAAAATTATAAATTTAAGATCATAAGTAAACCAATTTTATAATTTCAAATGAGTAAAGATCGATTAATTTACATTTTGAACATTTTTAAAAAGTTTGTAAATACATTTGAATCATGAAACAACAAACAAAATATGATTTTAATTTCACTCTATTTGTTCGTTTCTGCAATTCAATATGAATATTTATGCATTATAAAAATATTTTGTTATATGTAAAAAAATTGGCAAAAGAATGTTAATTCAAAACTTACCCAAATTTTAATCTTAAATTATTAAAATATAGAATTCAGTAGTGTTAAAAGATATTTTATTTCTACTATTCTTGGCTTTGATACTAAAATATTCCATACTTTTTATAAAAAATTATGATAATCTTGTATTTTTGGTATTATTTATGTATGCAATAAACATAAATTAAATAATAAATACATATGGAAAGATATAATTTACATTTTAATTTGAATGAAGTTTTTTTGCACATCCCTGCAGAAAGAAAAATTACCAACCTTAAGACCTTGCGCGAGAAGTGAAACTTTTTAAAAAAACACCCAAGCAATCATTAAAATGTTATGACTGAAAAAAATGCCCCCCAGCAAAGCCCCCCTGCGCGCTCCGCGCGCCAACCCCTATTAAGGTTTTTGTTAATTGATTTTGATTTATATTTTTTTGACGTAGAACTACGTCTTTCTCCGCAGTCTTGGTATAGTAGGGGGATAAAAAGGGATCTACATGCAACGAAAAAGTGCAACGCTGGTGGTTAGGTTAAGTTGGGTTGGGTTTGGTATAGTAGGAGGGTAAAAAGGGAGCTACATACAATGAAAAAGTGCAACGCTGGTGGTTAGGTTAGGTTAGGTTGTGACTTGGAATGAGAAAAGGGACCTATGGTTATCATATGTGACTTTGAATGAGAAAAGGGACCTATTGTTATCATATGTGACTTGGAATAAGAAAAGGGACCTATGGTTATCATATGTGACTTTGAATGAGAAAAGGGACCTTAGGGGTGCTCAGGTTAGGTTAGGTTAGGTTAGGTTAGGTTAAGTTAGGTCAGGTCACATCACATCACATAACGCATTTTGCTCCCCCTTCTAGCCCCAGGCGCCAGTTAAAACGTTTCACTTCAAAAATGTTTCAACATGTTTACGAAATGGATGAAATTTAATGTAAGTAGAATTTGCAACAATTACTAAGTTTTTCTGAATAGATTAATACATTGTTAAAAATTCATTCAGAAATCTATTAGTAAAATATGTGGAGTAAAATTGAAATTAGTAAGTTGTTATAAGATATTATTTAAATATCATGTAAAATGTATTATTCAAGTAATGAAAATAATCTTTGTAGGGGAAAGGCTTGCAGGTTAGAACAGCATGCAGGTCGGAACAGTGAAGTTTTTTTGATATTTTCCGTCAGAACTATTTTCTGTTTAGTGTTAATGTGTTAATGCAATGTCTGATTGTCCGCTCACTTTTCCTGTACATTAGCCCTGAAAATTTATGTCGCTTATAATTACAATAGACTACATGGAAAATTTTTTGGCCAAATGTTTTTTTCTATTATTAAAATTCGAGTAAAAAATATGAAAGTTCTTGACAAATTGGAAAAAACTGTGCTTATCATCATAGTTTTTAACTTTTTGACAAGAAACAATAAGAATTTGGACAGTAAAATGAAAATTCCATTTTTGTTGTTGCAGTTTCGAAATAGCTTTAAATCTGCAGGTTGGAACAACGAAGGCTTGCAGGATGGAACACTAATCTTTTTTTTCAGTACTTGATCTCGCATGTTTTTCAGTATGATTTTCAGTTGAAAATATCATTTAAGCAATATTTTAAGGATAATTTCACATAGGAAAATATCACATTTTTCAGGGAAAAACTTTTTAGGAAAATAGAAAATTATTGCCAAAAATCAATGTTTTGACATCAGGTTTGACATTGCTAGAAAATATTGCACACCTGAAAAAGAAAAAGAAGAAGCAGCAGAAAAGTTAAGAAAAAAAAAAAAAACTACTGGCAAGGAAAATACAAAAAGTGAGTAAAATCACCGACAAAAGAAAAAAACCAAAACGCAGAAGAAAGCAATCAACATCCTTAGATGAAGATTTTCGCATAATTTGTATGCGAAATTTGCGAAAGAAACTAACTCGCGAAAACTTTATTTTTACCAAGCCTCCAACTCTTTATTTTTGTCCTAAAATGAATGTTAGACAATTTTTATTGTTCGTTGATGTTAATTTTATATATATTATAATTATATGCTACAATTTGATATTATAATTAAATTTGATAAATAATGCATCATAGTTGAATGTTTATTTAATTTTAATTTTTAATCTTGTAGAAATTCTTAACAACAATTTTTTCAAAATTTATTATATGTGGAAATTCCTAATGAAAATTAATATTTTATCGAGTATTGCTCTAATGTAATCATTTTTTAATCCATTTCAACGTTTTCCCCAAAATTACATTTTTATCATAATATATATTTTAATTTTCGATTATAATTTATATTATCATTTCAAATTTATTGGAATTATAAATAATTATTTCATTATAACTATTTTTAATCATGCGTAAATCCTTAACAAAATTTTTTGAAGGTTTTTTATTAAATTCCAAATTTAATTTATTATATTAAGAAGTTCTTATAAAAATTTATATTTCATGTCGCCTCAAAATGAATGTTAGACAATTTTTATCGTCGTTGATGTTAATTTTGTGTATGTTATAATTATATACTATAATTTTATATTGTAAATAAATTTAATAAATAGCGCATTGTAGTTGAATGTTTATATAATTTTTTTTCTTAATCATGTAGAAATTTTTAACGGCATTTTTTATAAATTTATCATTAAATTCTAAATTTAATGAATTTAGATTCCTCATAGGAATCAATATTTTATTAAATATTGCTCTCATGTAAACATTTTTAATCCATTTCGACATTTTTATTAATATACATATTAATTTTACATTAAAATATTTATTATAATTAAAAATTTTAAGGAATTTTAAATAATTATTTCATTACAACTATTTTCAATCATGTGGAAATTCTTAACGAAATTTTTTTAAAATTCATTATTAAATTCTAAATTGAATTCATTATATTAAGTTCTTATAAAAATTAATATTCCATGAAGTATTGCTCTCGTGTAATCATTCTCAAAGTCATTTCAAAATCGGAAATTTCCTTGAAATCACATTTTCCAACATCTTCTGTTTATATTTACAAGCCTCGATTAGGCTCGAAACACCAATAGGATTTCCCTCGATGTAGACGCGCTCTACGCTACCTTCGAATATAGAAGGGGCAGGAAGGGAGAAAAGTGACACGAGAGGGGCAAGGGGAGGGGAGCGTAGGCAATGATAAACATACCGTTTTTCGCCCGTTTTTCGCGACGGAGCGTGAATGAAAAATGCGCATTTCGCCCGTAAACTGTTCCTTGGCAACAAATTTTCTGAAAAGATGACCGAAAATTCCGAAATACTCACCGCTTCAGAACTGTTTTCCTCAGCCAGCCTCAGCCATTAACGCGACGAGCGACAATGGATTCGCGCGATCACGCGAATAACGAAATTTCCTTGTTGCACTGCTCCGGTTATTCAACCGCTCTGAATATTTTGCGCACCCAAAAAACTCGATAAGGGAATAACTACAACATTTTAATCCCAGAAAATTAAGCCATGCGGTAAAACGAGAAGCAGCCTTTACGTGACTCCGCGCGCACGACGTATGTACGCGTATGCATTTGTATATAATCACAGACGTTCACTCATGTCAATTTGTGTCAAATAAAGTGAACTTCTCGCGGTCTTTCTGAATTGGTGTGATGTTGGCTGATATTCGCTATGGCGCTGGGGCATATATATAGGTATATACACTGGATAGAGATGACGCCATATTGGCAAATATTGGCGAATCAAGATTTCACGGTTGTTAACCTTAGACTATATAGTACATGGACCGCTCGTCGGGTACCGAAAAAACGTGGCAGACATACGGGACAAGTTGTTATGTCCAACCCCGTAGCAGCAATACAATTGTGTGCAGCAGTTGGCAGCACTGCAGCAAACAATTGTATTGCTGCTAAGGGGTTGGACATAACAACTTGTCTCATGTGTGTATCACGATTT
>JAPYZL010020091.1:0-10443 GCA_030522825.1 Platygaster orseoliae
TAATATTGGTTAATTGGTGAGAAATCTGCGAATGAGAGAAAAGTCAGACAAAAGTCAGAGAAAAGTCAGACTTTACTCTGACCTCGCGTTTGCTAGGGACGTGAAAATCCTTTAAATATAGATCGTCACAATATTAAATAAATGACCAGTCATGAAGTGAAATTATAAAATATAAATAACATGAAAATTTCCAAATTTTTGTAAGAAAATATTTTAGTTCCTTATATTTCTTATAGACTGTGGAATTTTCATAAGAAATTTTACAATCTTATATGAAACTCGTACGTTTTTATATGCGATCACTTTTTTAGAAAAAATTGATTTTCATTCGAAATTTTGTCATGCACCGCGCATGAACGTGTACAAATCGGTTTAGTTACACTTGTGCTCGCCAGGTGGCAGCAGTAAAATTTTTCTCAAACGTGAAAATTCTTCAAATATGGATGGTCACCATATTTAATAAATGTATAGTCATTAAGTGAAATTACAAAATATAAATAACGTAAAAATTTTTTAATTTTTCTAAGAAAATATTTTAGTTCCTTATATTTTTTATACACTGTGGAATTTTCACAAGAAATTTTACAATCTTACATGAAACTCGTACATTTTTATTAGAGACCCTGTAAAAAGAGAGACTGGCCATTATGAAGTATATCTCTCATTGGTGGACTTCAATCGTTGCTGAAAAATGACGGCTCCAATCGGAGCCCTTGCTTTTAGCGCGATAATTCAAATGTTGAAAATTCAGTTTAAAATTATGTACAGGTAATATTGAAAAATAATATTGTTTTTATACTAAATTTGAGCTATTATGAATAATAATACATGAACAAATGCATTATTATAATTCCCAATCCAAATTTTCTTCATTCTTGATTATGAGGGTCTCTAATTTTTATATGCGATCACTTTTTTCAAAAAAAATTGATTTTCATTCGAAATTTTGTCGTGCACCGCGCATGAACGTGTGCAAATCGATTTAGTTACTTATGTTCGCCAGGTGGCCACAGCAAAATTTTTCTCAAACTAAAAAAAAATTTCTCGAGAAAATGAAGCTTGATGAGTAAAACAGATTCTTGTAAGATTTAAAAATGTGAATTGCAGTGCACGGTGCAATAGAGCCGAACCGCGACATGGAGGCTTTGAACGAGGAGTCCTCGTACGTCGGGGACTCGGAGTGCGGGACGGACTTCTCGGAGCCGTACCACCGGTGCCCGGAGAGCCAGCTGAACCCCCTCGACAGCGGAGGCGAAGCCGAGTACAAGTACAAGGGCTCCGAGAGCTACTTGCGCCACCCCAATTCCTATTTACCGCACTACAACATCCAGACGGACACCGAGAACGAGGCGAACCAGCCGCTGAATGGCCGCCTCGACTCCGAAGACGACGACGAGGAGGACGTAGTGCCTTACGGTTTCCCTAGCGCTCGGCGTAACCGATGTCACAAGCTCGAGGACGTGGACGAGATCGGCTCCGTCATCACGAACCTCGAGGAGCGCAACTCGCTGCTCGGCGCCGCCACGAGCAACAGCGACCTCTCGACGAACCTCTGCGATATCGAGGATTCTGAGTATGAGGGCGCCGAGCGGAAGAGCAACGGCCGGGTAGTCTGGATTTCCGGTATCACCCAGACATCTGTGTGACCAAGGCGTGATTTTTGCTCTTCCTACCCAGCGGCTACTACCACCACCTTTTTGTACATAGCCATCATTGAGTCTGTTGACACCCTCACGGTCCGACTTTGCATCTCGACCCTAAGGGAGATTGTGTAATACTTTGCCAGTGTGATACCTATTACAGTGATTAAAAAATATCGATATCGTGTTGCAAAAAGTATAGAAAAAATTCGATAAGTTCGTTAATCGCCAAATCGAGCACCGCAAAATTTTAAATTTCATTAAAATTTAGATGCAATAAGTGTAATGGGGTATTACTTACACCTATTACACCTATTACAAAATATCCCATATCCTTATAAGTTTTTTGAAACTTTAATTATGAAAAAGTAGAACATTTTGAAATTTTCAACAGTCCCAAAAAGTTTGACAAATTTTCAATCTCAAGTAATTTGAACATTTTTGAAATTCTAAACGATTTCTAGGATAATAAAATGTATGAAAATCTAATAACTTTGAAAATTTTTGAATTTCTGAATCTTTCGAATTCGATTTTTTTTTAATTAAAAATTTTTAATGAATTTCTTATTTTCTCCAATTTTGATTTATCGATTTAAAATTCAGAATAAAAACTAAACTTGGAAAATTCTTGATAAATGATGAAATTTTCGAGAAACAAAAAATATTGGAAATTTTTAGACTATACAACTTTCAAATTTGATTTTTCCAAGTTTTGATAGAATTTTCAATTTTTTTTTTTATTGGCAATTAATGATCAACTGTTAATTTTGATTTTTTTTTAACATTCAATTCAAAATATCGAAATGAAAACTTGAGAAATTTTAGAAATTTAATAAGTAATGGAATTTTAAGAAGTTTTAAAACTCCAAGAATGAAAAGGTTGAGAATTTTGGAGATCTTAAAGAATTTGAAAAATTATGATATTTCTGAAATCCTTATTGTTTTTAATTTCTCAAGACTTGAATTTTGAAAAAATGGAATTTCATCATTACCGAAAATTTTTGCGAATTCAATAATTTTTGAACTTTTTAGACTTCTTTAAATTCAAATCTCAAATACATTAAAAATATCAGTAATTTTCAACAATTTTGAAATTTCGAATGATTTCTAGGATAATAAAATTTATGAAAATCTAACAACTTCGAAAAATTTTTGATTTCTGAATCTCTCGAATTCGATCTTTTTTCAATTTAAGATTTTTGATAAATTTATTATGTTCTCCAATTTTTAATTGCGATGTAAATTTAAAATTCAGAATAAAAACTAAACTCGGAAAATTCTTGAGAAATGATGGAATTTTCGAGAAACGAAAAACTTTTAAAATTTTCGTATTTCACAACTTCCAAATTTGATTTTTCCAAAGTTTAATGAATTTTTAATTTTTTTTTTATTGGCCATTAATGATCAACTGTTAATTTTGATTTTTTTAATATTTAATCCAAAATATCAAAAGAAAAACTTGGGAAATTTTAGAAATTTAAGAAATAATGGAATTTTAAGAAATTTTAAAAAATTATGATACTTCTGAAACCCTTATAGTTTTTAATTTTTCAAGACTTGAATTTTGAAAAAATCGATCATTTCATGGAATTTCAACATTACCGAAAATTTTTGCGAATTCAATCATTTTTGGACTTTTTAGATTTCTTTAAATTCA
This sequence comes from Platygaster orseoliae, assembly GCA_030522825.1. Taxonomy (NCBI): domain Eukaryota; kingdom Metazoa; phylum Arthropoda; class Insecta; order Hymenoptera; family Platygastridae; genus Platygaster; species Platygaster orseoliae. The sequence continues at coordinate 3,298 of JAPYZL010020091.1, forward strand.
AGTCTCAAATACATGTAATGTCAGTAATTTTCAACGATTTTGAAATTTCGAAAGATTTCTAAATAATAAAATTTTTGAAAATCTAAGAATTTTAAAAAATTTTGAATTTTTCTGAATCTTTCAAATACGATTTTTTTTATTTTAAAATTTTTGATGAATTTATGATTTTCTCCAATTTTTAATTGCGATGTAAATTTAAAATTCAGAGTAAAAACTTGGAAACTTTCTGAGAAAAGACGAAATTTTCGGAAAACAAAAAATTTGAAATTTTTAAATTTTACCACTTTCAAATTTGATTTTTCCAAGTTTTGATGAATTTCCAATTTTTTTTTATCGGCAATTAATGATCAACTGTTCATTTTGATTTTTTTAATATTCAATTCAAAATATCAAAATGAAAACTTGGGAAATTTTATAAATTTAAGAAGTAATGGAATTTTAAGAAATTTTAAAACTCCAGGAACGAAAGTGTTGAAAATGTTTGACATCTTAAAGAATTTAAAAAATTATGATAATACTTCTGAAATCCTTATAGTTTTTAATTTCTCAAGACTTGAATTTTGAAAAAATAGAACGTGTACATTTCGTGAAATTTCATCATTACCGAAAATTTTTGCGAATTCAATAATTTTTGAACTTTTTAGATTTCTTTACATTTAAATCTCAAATATATTAAAAATGTCAGTAATTTTCAACGATTTTGAAATTTCGAAAGATTTCTAGGATAATAAACCTTATAAAAATCTAAGAACTTTGAAAAAATTTGGATTTCTGAATTTTCCTAATTCGATTTTTTTTTCAATTTAAAATTTTTGGTGAATTTATAATGTTCTCCAATTTGTCATTTCGATGTAAATTTAAAATTCAGAATACAAACTTAGAAACTTCCTGAGAAATGATAAAATTTTCGAAAAATAAAAAACTTTAAATTTTTGGATTTAACAAATTTCAAATTTAATTTTTCCAAGTTTTGATGAATTTCCAATTTTTTTTTCAGTTGGCAATTAATGATCAACTTTTATTTTTTTTTTTTAATTCAGAATATCAAAGTAAAAACTTGGAAAATTTTAAGAAATTCGAAAACTTGAATTTTCTATATTTCTAAAATTTTAAAACTCGAGTTTTATTCAGATCAAGAAACAAAAACGTTGAGAGTTCTTGACATCTCGAAGAATTTCAGAAATATTGATATTTCGGAAATTCTTACTCAGTTTTTAATTTCTCAATACTTGGATTTTTAAAAGATAGAAAATTTCGTTCAAGTTCCAACATTACCGAAAATTTTTGCGATTTCGTTAATTTTTGAACTGTTTAGATTTCTTTTATTTCGAATCTAAAATACATAAAAAATGTCAGTAATTTTCAACGATTTTAAAATTTGAATAAATTTCCAATAGAATGAAATTTTTTGGGTTTTTGCAACTTTTAAATTAGATCAAAAATTGAATTTTTTAAAATAAATTTCGTGTCTATAAACGTATAAATAATTCCAGGGTACTATACATATTTCGTAAATAATTTTTTCTGCCCTGCTTTTTCTACGGAATAATAAAAATAATAAAAACGTTGGAGCTGCAAGGTGTCAACAGCCTCGCCGTTTGTTACGCGCGAAATGTAATATTAATAAATAAAAAAAAAATACGCCGACGCTGCGAGTCGGATTCCATAACCCGGTGCGCGATCGAGTTCTTCCCTTGCTTTCTTTTTCCGTGCGGCTATTTATTGACTTTTTCTACTCGAGATAGGGCAAGAGAACTTGACGAACGCCAAGCACAAATTAGAGTAATTTCAACGAGAGATGATGATAATACAAGATAATATTTTTACTGTGATGTTTATACGAAGGCGAAGTATGAGTGTGAACCAATCGTTTTTTATACCTTTTTTTCTATTCATTTCGAAACTTGGTAATAAGACTGCTAGACGAAAATCAAGTTTCACTGTTGGTGCAGGCCATTTTCAAGGACATTTTTGCAATAATACCCATTCATCTACATGTACATACGCGCGCCGACTTTTGAAAATTCTCCAAATATTGCAAAAATGCCCTTGAATCCCCATTGGAACAACCTATACAATAATCCAAAGGCAATTTTCTCCAACTGCCAATAACTTGTGACTTTTTCATGCCATACACTAGAATTTCCTACCAATAACTTTTAAGGTAACGTTGTACAGAACAAAAAAAAGCAAACTCTCGTCTATTTTAGGTCCTTTTCAAATTTTCGTTTTTTAAGAATTGCATTTCAAGTTCCTGTTTCTCGAAGCAATTGTGCTTTTGTAATTATTCGAGTGATGACGTATTATATAAAAACAGGGTCGACTACTTTACGTTGAAAAATTGCAAGCAATTTTGTAATAAATACGGAATGAAAGAATGACTCTAATGCAACATTTAACGACATACTTTGAGATTATTGACTCTTTCATTCAATTGGCTTATTTATTTCAGCGTTTGCATTTGCCCAACTGAGTATGCGAGTTTTCGTTGTACATATGAGAGTATTCGAAAGGCCTATGTATTATTGTTGTAATATACGAGTCAGCAGTTGTAAATTTGTTTGTTTTCGTTGCGTTGTAAGAGAGAAAAATTGCAAAACCCACTGCAAATAACTCAATCTTAAATGAAAATATAAAGATTTTATTTTTTATTCTCAGTTTTGATTGAATATGCAGAAACTCTTGGAAAAAGCATACGAAAAGGGTATTTATTGATTGCAAGAAATTTCATCATTTTCGTGACTTAAGACGCTTTTGAATTAGCGAGGATCCTAGCGTACATATCGTAACAAGAATGAAAAAGTTGTTATTAATAACTAAGGTTACATTTATTTGTACGAGATGGACGTATTGTAATAAAGAAACGAATCTTGCCTATAGTTATTGTTGTCTTATTTTTCAATATTTTATTGAAAATCCCGAGAAATATATTAATAACTCTTGAACACGCCAGAATTTCCAAGTTTACTTGAAATTAAGACTTAAAAACTCTGTGTGGATCTAAAATTGATAAAATATTGTGAAAAAAGTTTTAAAAAAAGAAAAGTATACATTAATTGAATACGGTAAATAAAAAACGTTATTAGAAACTTTTGTTTTAAGAAATTTTAACTGGACTTGATTTAAAAAATTGCAGACATGTTTCTACTACACATTGCCAACTTGATAAAAAGTCGAGACCAGGCGCGTACGCATAAAAAATTCTCGGGGGGGGGGGGGGTTGAATTCAATTTTTACTTCTGATGTGAACGATTTTTAAAAGTCCTAAACAATTTCATTATTTTTCGACATTTCGGAGAATGGGGGGTTAACCCCCAAACTCCCCCCCCTGCGTACGCCCCTGGTCGAGACACAGTTTATGGATATATATATAGATATACCTGGGAAATTCCCCCCTGTGTGTCAAACTGGTTTTTTTGCCAGTATGAATCGTCATAATAAGTGATATAAGCAAAATAAATGTCAACTGAGTGAGAGAATTTAATAAATAAATAGATATGGCGAAACGATGCGTAAAAGGAAGAATATTGCTGTGCAAAGGTGTCTCATCGAAAGAATATGATACTCAAGAATCATATAGAACAGTTTTGGAAGCTGCTGAATATATTTGCGATATTCTACCGACTTTGAAATTTGAATTTACCGGGCTGGATAAATTAAGGAAATGCTTATCGGAACCTCAGTCATACTCTGGTAATTTTTTTTTTCTATTTTTAAATGACTTGTCATTTTTTGTATAATTTTCGCACTTTTATTGACTAAGCGTGGATATTCAGCTATTTTTATTGCAAATAAATGTTTTGGCAAAAAAATGAATAAATGTATATTATTTCGAGCCAAATTTTGATGAATAATTTCATGATTCTAGATAGATTCTAGATAATTTTTAGATAAATTATAGATCAAAATAATGGAAATATTGAAAATATTAAAAATTTTGATGATTAAATTCATGATTCTAGACAATTTTAAGATAAATTCCAGATCTAAATAATTGAAATATTTAAAATTTTGATGACTTTTTACATGGTTCTAGATAGATTCTAGATAATTTTTAGATAAGTTATCTGGATCAAAATAATTGAAATATTGAAAAATTTTTTAAATTTTGATTAAGTTTATGATTCTAGATAATTTTTAGATAACAAATTCAAGATAAGAATAATGGAAATGTTGAAAACTTCGATAATTAATGTGATGATTCTAGATAGATTCTAGATCATTTTTAGATGAATTCTATATCAAAATAATTAAAATATTGGAAATTTTTCAAATTTTGATAACAAAATTTGTGATTCTAAATAATTTTTAGATAATAAATTCAAGATGAAAATAATTGAAAAGTTGAAAATTTTGATGATTATTATCATGATTCTAGATAGACTCTAGATGATTTTTAGATAAATTTGAGATCAAAATATTTAAAATATTGAAAATTTTGATGATTATTTCATGATTCTAGATAACTTTTAGATAAATCCGAGATCAAAATAATTGAAATATTTAAAATTTTTGACATTTTCATGATTAAATTCATGATTCTTGATAATTTTTAGACAGATTCAAGATCACAATAATTGAAATATAAAAAATTTTGATGATAAATTTCATGATTCTAGATATATTCTAGATAATTTTCAGATTAATTCTAGATCAAAATAATTGAAATAATAATAATAATTTTTCAAATTTTGATTATGAAATTTATGATTCTAGATAATTTTTACATAACAAATTCAAGATCTAAATAATTGAAATATTGAAAATTTTTATGATAAATTTCATGATTCTTGATAATTTTTAGATGAATTCTAGATCAAAATAATTGAATGATTGAAAAACATTGAAAATTTTGAAATATTTAAAATTTTTCAAATTTTGATGATTAAATTCATTATTCTAGATAATTTTTAGACAAATTCAAGATCACAATAATTGAAATATCGAAAATTTTGATGATAAATTCCATGATTCTATAGATAGATCCTAGATAATTTTCAGATGAATTCTAGATCAAAATAATTGAAATAATAATAATAATTTTTCTAATTTTGATGAAATTTATGATTCTAGATAATTTTTACATAACAAATTCAAGATCTAAATAATTGAAGTATTGAAAATTTTTATGATAAATTTCATGATTCTTGATAATTTTTAGATGAATTCTAGATCAAAATAATTGAATGATTGAAAAACATTGAAAATTTTGATCAAACTAATTGAAATATTGAAAATTTTTATGGTTAACTTCATGATTCTAGATAAACTCTAGATAATTTTTAGATGAATTCTAGATCAAAATAATTAAAATATTGGAAATTTTTCACATTTTGATGATTAAATCAGGCCGGTAGCCAGAAATTTGGTTTGGGGGGGGGGGGGCCTAAAACGTAGTCAAATTTTTTGGGGGAGGGGATATTTCTTGCATGGATATTTATTATTAAAGTTGGACTTGTTAATGAACAATCGTTTTATTATTATTATTATAATCACTGTATTTTATTGTCAGTCACGCAAATACATATCAATTGTCAAACAAAAGCGTCAATTTCAGTAAACAAAATTTTAAATTTTAACTTTCGCGATTTCTTCGCTGCCATAATCTCGAGATCATAAAGATATTATACAGTGTGTACCAAAATCCCCTTACCAAAAAGAAATCCAATATTCCTTTTTGAATTTCAAGTCGAAAAGTCCTTTGCCATTTTTCGCGAAACTCAAAATCAAAAAAGATATTCGAGTTAGAAGTTTTAATCAATCAGATTTATCAGATTTCAAACTTGAATATCTTTTTTGGTTTGAAGTTTTGTGAAAAGTGGCAAAGGACTTTTTGACTCAGAAAAATATGAAGTAAATTTGGTTAAAGTTTGGTTCGTGGTTTTTATCCCCACTTGTCGAAAAAGCGTATTTATTGTTTAAATTTCAAACTTGAATAACTTTTTTGATTTTCAGGTTTGTAAAAAGGGGCAAAGGACTTTTCTACTTAAAATTCCAAGAGAAATATCAAGTTTCTTTTTGGTACGGGGATTTTGATACACCCTGTATGGAGGAATGTAGGGAATCTCGAACCACACTTTGATTGTGACTCATAACTCACCCAACAATCAGAATTTTTCAAAAGTTTAGAAATGGAGGTTTAACTAGAAACAAAATGCTACGTTTTTGGGATTGCAGAATTTACAAATTCGAATTTTTCACAACATTCTGAAGACTTTACAAAAATGTTTGATTTAGTCATTTTGAAAAATCGTGGAGAACATCGAACCACATTGCAAATTGAGAAAATTTGAACAAATATTGATGTAAAAACATTGATTCATGACTTTGTAATGAAGAAACATGAGATTTTAATGAAAAATATACAGAAAAAATATATGTTGTTCATTCGGAGTTACAGTTTTTGCATGTGAAAAAGCCACCAGTCATGTGTACATATCGCAAGTGAGTAGCTCGATCGCACTCATTGCAATCAATCGTGTTGTTTTGGTTCTGCTTCTTTGCCAATTTTTAGCCGCAAATGATGCAGGAATAATCACCCACGTCTTCATAAGTAGTTAGTTGCTCTTGTTGCTTCTCCTTTGATTTTACTGAAGCACGAGTTTTTTGTTGTTTTGCTGGATTTGCTTTTGCAGCTTCTACGCGCATATATTCTTGTAATAGTAATTTATGGTAAATCTTTTGCAGCTTCTACGCGCATATATTCTTGTAATAGTAATTTATGGTAAATGAGAATCAAACTTTTAAGTTGCATAATTTAAATAATAAATGTGATTTATAATCTATGACTGTTTTTTGTTTTTTATACGTTTTTTATCAACATTTCTTAGAAGTTTTTCATGTGATATGCCAGAATTGAAAAACTACCTAGAACTACTATTTGGTCGATAATTTCTTGTAATTTTGCATGAAAAGCCATTTAAAAGCATAAAAAATACATGATCTACTTGAAAAAAATCAAAACCTATGTGGTTCGATATTCCCCACAAGCTATGTTCTACAAAATAGCCGCTCATGACTCACAAAACCAAATTTCATGGGAAAAAATTTTTTTTAGTGTAATTAATATTAACACACAATGATTTTAAAGATATTCACCTGCTTGGTTTTACGCAAAAATGTTAAAAAACCAATGTAGTTTTCAAA
>JAPYZL010020096.1:0-15306 GCA_030522825.1 Platygaster orseoliae
TTTTGAGTTTTGCAAAAAGTGGTAAAGGACTTTTCGACTCGAAATTGAAAAAGAAATTCAGGATTTTTTTTTATCGCGGACTTTGGGACACCCTGTATAGTTGTATGAGAAACTAACGCCATCTACCAACTATTACATGCGAAATCCAGTCGGATCATTTGCCCGTGTTTTAACATGAGAATTCTCGACTTCTCGACCCCTGCTACTCACCCACGCAAACGACGCAAACGTCAAAAAATCATAACATAACATTAAATTACTTTCTTTTTCCTAGACACTCAATTAAAAACTACTTAGAAATGAACAAAAATGTGTCATCACACTCCAAAAGAGGCGAACCGCAACCTGAACTGGAAGGGCAAATAATTCTACGCATGCCAGTGGTATTACGCGAAAAATTGCTAACTTCTGAAAGTCAATTTCGCAAATAATACTCGTTATTTTGAAAATTTTCCTGTGAAAATAACTAAAATAAGCATTAGGTAATGAAATTTTATTAGGATGATTCCTTATATGAATAAAGCCTCACATTAATAAGGTCGAACTAGGGACGATTTCAATGAAAATATATCGGATATATTTATTGCAGTATATTACGTTACCAGGATGATAATAGTATATTTCTTTACTAGTGTGGAAAAATTTTTTTTACCGAATCTGAGAGTTGCAAAAAAGCCTTATATTAATGACGTCGAACTAGGGACAATTTCAATGAAACTATATCAGATGTATTTATGTAGTATATTACATTACTAGGACGATAATAGGGTATTTCTTTACTAGTGTGGAAAAGCGGCCTTTTGCATACAGCATTGAATAAAATCATTTTTCACGATTGTGAGGGTTGTAATATAATCACACAAGTGAGAAAATGATTTGGTGTTCGAGTAATTTACGATATTTTACAGTACTAGTGCGGTAATAGCGTTTTCGTACTATGAAATAGTACAATTATGACGCTAGAACTGTAATATTACTGTAAATTAATTTTATGCCAAATTTACAAATGCCACAGATATTCAAACTTGCTTTTTAATGTGAATTTTCTATTTTCGCAATTTCTGGTCTGTTGACTTTTGAATTTTTACATTCGGTTTTTTTAATTTTCATAATGCAACAATACCTTTTATTCATAGGAACCTGCAAAAGTTCTCAGGGAATTGTTAAGAGCAGGAATGCCACTGAATAATAGGTTAAGGATTAAACTAGAGAATGATTTGCGATATGGGGAAGTAAAAATGGACCATTGGTTGTTACACGGAAAGGTAAAAAAGTTTTCGTTTGGTAAATGTAAAATTAAAAAATTTTCAAACTGAAATGATTACACTAGTTAAAAAATATAAGCATAATTTTTAAGGTTTATTATTTATTGAATCAATTAATTTTCCAGGTTTATGATCTGCCAACAATCACCGAGAGCATAAAAACTATCGACAAGAAAAGCTTTTACAAAACAGCAGATATTTGCCAGGTTCTTATTACATATTTCTCATCTAACAAATAGTTTCATCATGAATTGTTTAATTCTCAAATATCCTGAAGAATCATTTCTTTAAATTTCTTAACATTTTCCTAAAAGTTTTTATGTATGCTGAGCATCTTTGACTATTCTAGATAATTTTTTATACAATTTTTCAAAAATTTTATTACATTTTAATCAAAAGTCATAATTCTATGATGGAAGAAATTTCCGTAAATTTCATTACACTTGTACAAACTTTCAACCTTAATTTTCATTTTAAAAATTTCTATACTTTGAATGATTTTCCTAGTAACTCAAACATTTAAATAAAACAAACTCAAAAATGTTAATTATTTTAATTTTGTAAAAAGCAATCACTTTTGAAATCTACATTCCAGAAGAACAAATAATTTTCTAGATGCTGCTGTGCAAAGAAGAAGACGACCAAACAACAGACGAAGAACCTCCGGTGAAACAAAAGAAAAAAGACTCCAACAAAGTAGACAAAAAATTTCTTTGGCCCCATGGAATGACTCCACCAACGAAAAACGTTCGGCGCCGAAGATTCCGGAAAACCCTAAAGAAAAAATACGTAGAAGCCCCAGAAATTGAGAAAGAGGTCAAACGACTTTTAAGAGTTGACAATGAATCTGTCAATGTCAAGTGGGAACTCATTTGCGAAGACGAAGATCACACAAAACCAAGCAAAGTTTCTTCGAGTGGCAGTGTGAAAACCAAAAAAGAGCCAACTGGGGAAAATAGGAACTCGCAGAATGTAGACTCTGTTGGTTGGTGTAGATTTTTAATTTTGATTTTTTAAAAATTCAGTGCTTCATTCAATTTTTGAATAAATAAATAAATAATTGATATACTCTAAATTATTTTCAGCGGAACACGACATTTTTGGGGAAGCAGTGAGCGACAGCGAAGACGAAGACGAGGAACAGAATATCAACGTCATGGAACTCGACGAAAACAGCAGACTTTCGGGAGACAGTCGAATCTCCGATTCCAATTCCATCCAAATCGCTTTTAATAAAAGATCTCCACAAAATGCTCCCGTAGAAAACGAGCTCATTACAGAATTCAGCAAGGACATGTTCTCTGCGGAGACGAGTGGGGAAAATTTCCAGGACACTAAACCAGTTATAATGGATGAAAGTGCAGATTTGAAACCGAAATTGGAAAATTTGCATTCAGAGTTCATTATCCCTGAAGACTATCCGGAGCAACCAATGAATCCACCAAATAAAGGTTGGATCCGAATTTTGGAACTTGAAAAGCTTTCAATCACAAGTTTTTCGTGTTGGCCCTGGCACTTTTCAAAACTCGTTTTTTTGTGCAAAAAAACAACCGTAAACTATTTAAACAACAGGATGAAATGAAGATCAAATTTAAAAGTAACTGAAATCCAAAAAATTTCCAAGTTTTTGAATTTTCGAAAATTATCTTCTTCTAGAAATTTTTTAAAATTTACAAATCGTTGAAAAATGCCGATATTTTTAATGTAGTTTAGATTTGAAATAAAAGATATCCATAAAGTTTGAAAATTATTGAATTCGCAGAAATTTTCAAAATTTTTGATAATCTTGAAACTTTTACGTGATTTTATATTTTTTGAAAATTCAAGTTTTGAAGAATTAAAAACTGTATATGGATTTCTGAAATATCATATTTTCAAACTTCTGTAAGATGTCAAAAATTCTTAACATTTTCGTCTCTAAAGTTTTATAACTTCTTAGAATTCCATAATTTCTGGAATTTTCCAGGTATTTATTTTGATATCTTAATTTAAAATTTGAATACAAAATGAAAAACTCATCAAAAGTTTGAGAAATCAAGTTTTACAGTTTCAAGGTCTTCAAAATTCAAAAATTATCTTTTTTGGAAATTTCATCATTACAAAAATTTTCCAAGTTTTTATTCTGAATTTTAAATTTACATCGCAATTGAAAATTTAAAAAATCTGAAATCCAAAAATTTTCGAAAATTTCATTCTTCTAGAAATTTTTTGAATTTAATAGTCGTTGAAAATTACTGACATTTTAAATGTACTTTGGATTTGAAATAAAAGATATCCAAAAAGTTTAAAAACTATTGAATTCACAAAAATTTTTTCGAAATTTTCAGTAATCTTGAAACTTTTACGAAATTTTCGACTTTTTTGAAATTCAAGTTTTGAAGAATTAAAAACTGTATAAGGATTTTCCAAATATCGTATTTTCGAAATTCTGTAAAATGTGAAAAATTCTTAACATTTTCGTTTCTGAAGTTTTAAAACTTCTTTAAATTCCATAATTTCTAAACTTTCTAAAATTGTGCAAGTTTTTATTTTGATAATTTGAATTAAAATTTGAATAAAAAATTAAAAATTCATCAATAATTCGAGGAATCAATTTTTACAATTTCGAAATTCTAAAAATTCCAAAATTTTCTTTTTCAAAAATTTCATCATTTCAAGAATTTTCTAAGTTTTCATTCTTAATTTTAAATTTATATCACAATCTAAAATAATATAAATCTGAAGTCCGAAAAATTCCGAAGTTTTTGGATTTTCGAAAATTTCATCCTTCTAGAAATTTTTTAAAATTTTAAAGTCGTTGAAAATGACAGGCATTTTAAATGTACTTTAGATTTGAAATAAAAGATATCCAAAAAGTTCAAAAATTATTGAATTCACAGAAATTTTTCAAAATTTTCGGTAATCTTGAAATTTTTAAGAAATTTCCTATTTTTTTGAAATTCAAGTTTTGGAGAATTAAAAACTAAATAAGGATTTCTAAAATATCATATTTTCAAAATTCTGTAAGATATCAAAAATTCTTAACATATTTGTTTCTGGAGTTTTAAAACTTCTCAGAATTCCATAATTTCTAAAATTGTCCAAGTTTTTATTTTGATATTTTTAATTAAAATCTGAATCACAATTTTAAAAAATCATTATAAATTCAAAATTTGAAAAATCAAACTACAGTTTCAAAATCCTAAAAATTCAAAAGTTTTCTTTTTCGACAAGTTCATTGTTTCAAGTATTTTCCAAGTTTTTACTCTAAATTTTAAATGTACATCGCAATTCAAAATTTGAAAAATTTTAATTTAAAATGAATAAATAATTAAAAATTATAAATTTCTCAACATTTTTTAATTGAAAAAAATCGAACTTACAAGTTTCAGAAATCCAAAAAATTTCCACGTTTTTAGATTTTCCTAAATTTTACTATTCTTTAAATCTTTTAAAGTTTCAAAATCGTTGAAAATTATTTACATCTTCAATGTACTTCGGAATGAAAATTAAAAATATCTGAAAACTTGGAAAATTTTTGAATTTGCGAAAATTTTTCAAACTTTTTAGAAATGTTATAAATTTCAAAATTTTCTACTTTTTCATAATTATTCAAGTTTCAAAAAATTGAAAACTTTACAAGGATTTTGGAAAAGTTTTATAATTTTCAAAATCCTCTAAGTTGTCCAAATTTCTCAACATTTTCGTGTATGGAATTTTTAAATTTTAGAATTGCAAAAACTCTAAGTTTTCAAATTTCTAAAAATTTTATTATCTCCAACATTTCTTAAAGTTTCCAAGTTGTCAAAAACGTGTAATATTTTTTGTTTTTAAAATTCTAAAATTACCCACACTTTTTGGATTCTCGAATTTAGTATAATCTCAAAAATCAATGAAGATTGAAAATGAAATTCATGAGTAACGTGGCTAGGAGTATTTAAAAATGCGTATTTGTAAAATTCATCAATTATTATATCTCATTCCAAGCGAATTCTCTTAAGGGTTTTTTTTGCACAAAACATTTCTGAGTTTCTCATACTACACTTCTGAACAATTTTTTAAATTTATTGAACGGATTTTTGCATCCTAAAAATCACTTTGAGGATTTTTATTATTTGTTCTAGAATTTCTAGAATCTAAATTCTACATTATTGAAATTGTGTAATATTTTTTTTCAGACTCAGTGCAAGCACGAATTGACGCTTTGAACATAGAATTGGCAGAGTTGCGTCAAAGACGTCAGCAGCAGGAAGTGGAAATAGCCAACATTGAGAATTTGAAGCTACGACAACGCTTTCAAGAAATTTTGGATAATTTGCTGTCTCAGGAAATGCAAAAAGTTCAGATGGTAATTATAAAAAAACCTTATTTCCATTTATTCAAAGTATGATAAATTTATTCATGGATAATAAATATGTTTTTTATATTTTTCAGATACAAGATCTGGAAATGGCTAAATGAAACATAAATCGCGCGTTCGGATTATTATACCGGTGAATTCTGCAATGTGAATCATGTAGCTTTATATTTTTTGTAAGATTTTTTGGTATTTTTATCAGCTTTGAATGATATATTTGCTGGATTTTCTTTATTTTCGCTAATCGACGTTTTAAATGGTGTGTGTTAAACAAAATAATACATGGGTTGTGATTATATATAGATACAAATAGATATATGAAATAATAATGAAATATCTTATAAATATATAGGTACACATATATTATATGGAAAATTGTATAATTATATATTTAATCGCACTGTATAAAAATTTTTTTTTTCAAATTTGCCATTCATCAAGTTTTGACGAAACAATCAAATTCTTTTTATTATTCTACTAATGTATATATTATCCCTTGGATATTATTTGCAAAGTCGAAATTCCAAAAATATGTGTGATGTGTTAGGAAAATTATGACGAATGGCGGTCTGTGCAAATTATAGCTTGAAATAAAGATTTTATTTCTTTCTTTTAAATTATTTATCCATTTATTTGCCTGTAAAAATTATTCAGACATTAATTTATTGTTTGAAATCTAATTTTGACACCTGACCATCCAAATTTCCCGCTCTACTCACGAACCGGAAGTTGAGAGTCATTTGAATTCCTAACTACTATAAAACATCGAAAAAAATTGGATGAATTGCTAATCAATAATCGAAAAATGAATATTTAAATAAACTTCAACCAATCAAAAACTTTTTTAATGAAATCAGCAACTATTTCTGACTGTGATTTGACCAACGTAGTCCTCCAGAGAGCGCAAGTGAGCGAGAGATACTGCTCAGCGCCATTTCCGGTTCGTTCAGTTTCTTTTTAATCGGATTGAAAATGGTGAGTTTACTGCGACGGAATTTGTGGTTTTTTATAAAAATTCTCGCGCTCGAATGTTGAAATTACTCACGCACTTATTTAATTCGCGCGTACTTATCACGCTGTATATTTATTTACCCGTTTTTGTGGCGAAATTATTTGTCAGATCAAATCGAAAGTCCATATCGCGAAACCTAACCTCAATTTCGAATATAAACACATGGCGTGGTCGAGAAATTTTTTGAAAATCCCAAAAACGAAATGACAATAAAAAACGAGATTCTTGGTTTTTTTTTAGTGTAATTTTTTTTTGTATTCTTAATTAGAATACTGATTTGAAGGTGGCGAGTTTTTTGTGGGGTAATTTGCATTCGTAATCAGTGTTGTGATATTTCTGTTTTTGAGGGGGGAAGGGAGAAATTTGTGAAATTTTTCATTTTAAATGAGTGAATTTTTGTGTTTTTGCAGCCTATTACCAGGTTTGTGCAAACCGGTCGCGTTGCCTACGTTGGCAATGGCCCCCATGCTGGCAAATTGGTTGCCATTGTCGATGTTGTGGATCAAAACAGGGTAAGATAAAATAATTACACTCTACGTTAATTTTCATATTTTTCAATTCGATTTTTCCAGTAACGATTCTAGCTGAATGTGATTAAAACTGACTTCCTTGGATCTGTGAATTTTTGAATTTTGTTATTCGTTAAAATCTGAATTTTTATATTTCTGCAAATATTTATTGTAGTAGTGAAATTAAAGATTTTCCAAAAATCAATTTATCAAAATTAAAAATTCAATTTTCTTAAAGAAGGTTAAGAATTACTGATATTTTAAAAGAAAAATTTGTAGTGTAATTCATCGAAGGTCAATGGAAAAAAAAAACTTTTTAAAAATATATATTTCTGAAATTATTGTGTAATATTTTAATTAAAATTTTTAATAAAAATATGAAAAATTTGGTTTTAGTTTCCGCACAAATTTTAATTTACTGTTGTCAGGTTTTTCGTTTCGATGAAATAAAAATTTGTAAGATATATATATGTAAAAAATTAAATGTGTAAAAGTTGAAATGAAATATTCATTGCATACTTATCAATTTTTTTTTAATTGTCGAGCTATATTTTTCAGTATAAATTATAAATTGACTCGTGCTAGGGAAACTATGAATTTACGAACTACATTATTGATTAAAACCTACATTTTTATATTCGTTCAAACAAGAAATACAAATTTATTTTCAGTGTATTATTTATGAAAAAAACTTCTAGGATCAATTTTGTTTTAAAAAAAGTAAGGATTACTAATATTTTGCATACACACAATTTATGGTATGTTTTGTTAAAGGTAAATCGCAAAAAGTTGGAAATTACAAATACTTGTAACTTATTGTGTAAAATTTTTAACATTTTAGCAAAATTATTAAAAATTTGGTTTAAGTTTCCACACAAATTTGAATTTATTGTTGTCAGGTTTTTGATTAGTTGAAATTATAATTTTTAATAATCAATGTATGAACGTTATGTGTTGAATTTACAAAGAAATACTCATTGCATACTTTATTCGTTTTTTTTTTTAATTTGTGGAGCCAAATTTTTCAGTATATATTACAAATTGACACTTGTGATAAGGAAACTATAAATTTACAAACTTTATTATTAGTTTGAATCTATATTTTTGCAAATATTTACAAATATGGTAGAATAAAAATTTATTCTTAGTGTATTTGTTATAAATTGAATTTCTAGGATTAATTTTGTTTTAAAAATAGTACGTAGTACTTATATTTTGCCAATAAAAATTTTGGTTATAATTTCCAGATAAATCTAGATTTACTTTTGTCAGTTTTTTTGTTCAGTCGAAATTACAATTTTGTATGATCAATAAAAAATCATAAAACAAATATATTTGACATAAAATATTCATAACATTTATTTTTTTTTTTCATTTTTCAAGCCATATTTTTCAGTATGAATTACAAACTTTCTTGTGCTAAGCAAAATACAAATTTACTAACTACATTATTGATTAAAATCTATATTTTTATATTGTTGCAAATATTTTGTAAAATAGTAGTATAAAAATTTATTTTCAGTGTATTTTTTATGAATAAAATCCCTAGGATTAATTTTGATTTAAAAATGTATAATGTGTTACATTAAAGGTAGATCGCAAAGAATTAAAAATAATAAATACTCAAAACTTATTGTCTAAGATTTCAAACATTTTAACAAAATTTTAAAAAAATATGGTTTTAGTTTCCACCCAAAATGATAAAAATATACAAAATGAAATATTTGTTGTTACTATGTTGATTATCTTCATTTTTCAACTCAAATGTTTCAGTACGAATTCCACTTGTAAGCTAAATAAATTACAAACTGACTTTGCCTTTGATCTATGAATTTACAAATCATATTATTAAATGAAATCTAAATTTTTATATTTCTACTCATATTTTTTGGAATTTAACTTGTGCTGGGGTAACTATGAATTTATGAACAACATTATTGATTACAATCTCCATTTTTATATTGTTACAAATATTTGTTGAAATCGTGGAATAAAAATTAATTCATAATGTGTTTTTAATAAATAAAATCTCTGCGCTCAATTTTGTTTTTAACAAAATTGAAATTACTAATGTTTTGCAAAAAAAAAAATTAAAGTTTTTTCTTTTAAAAGTCAATCACAAATGATTGAAAATAATAAATATTTGTAACTTATTGTGTAGAATTTTAATCAAAATTATGAAAAATTTTGTCTTGGTTTTCACACAAAATAATAAATATATTTAAAAAAAAAAAAAATTAAAAGTGAAGTTCAAATGGAGTATTTGTTGCATACTATGTTGATAATCTTCATTTTTTAAGTCAAATTTTCTAGTATAAATTTCACTTGTAAACTAAATGAATTACAAACTTTGCCTTGGATCTATGAATTTATGAATTATATTATTTAATAAAATTCAAATTTTCTTACTTGTACAAATATTTGTCGAAAAAGTCAAATGAAAAATTATTTTCACATGTATTTTTAAAAATTCAAATCTCAATTTTATTTCAAAAATGAAAGAACGACTGATATTTTGCAAGAACATGAATACTCGTAACTTAATGCCTAAGATGTAATACATTTTAGCAAAGTTACTACAAATTTAGTCTTAGCTTCCGCGCTAATTTGAATTAACTGTTGTCAAAGTTTTCATTTAGTTAAAGTAACAACATTTCATAATAAATATATAAAAAATGAAGCGTGTGTAAGTTCAAATAAATCTCATTGTACGAATCTAAACTTCTACAAACTTTTATTGTAATTCCTTCCAATATTAACTTCGATTTTTCGATACTACATAAATTGCTGAACAACTGAAAGTGATGGAAAATTATTCCTAAAAATTAGAACTTAAATATGCTATAGCTAACAATATTTTAAATACTAGGCTTGTCATGATCTAAAATTTGCTTATTTATTTCAACTCTCTCGAAAAGAACATTTTTCTTCATATTATTCTTAATTTAAAAATTCTGTTATTTCACATTTTTTTTGTTTTCAGATTTCTTTGTAGAAAAAAATGCAGAATACATCATTTTTATCATAGTCATGCAATCAAATAATCAAATTATTACACTTTGAGTTTTGTAAAAAGTGGTAAATTACTTTTTATCTCAAAATTTAAAAAAAATATTGGATTCTTATTTTGTACAATTTGTTTTTTCTCTAAAATTTTGTTTTTCCAACAAATTTTTGTCACACTGCAAATTACATTTTTCTCAATTATTGCGCTTGCGAATGATGAACCAATATTCTTGATAGGAATTGCCGGCTGATACACATATGAAGCCAACGCCCAAATCTGATCTCACAAATAACGATTTTACAACATAACTTAAAGGGAACAAAAATTAACTGAATATTAATTCAACAGGTTCTCATCGATGGTCCATCATCAGGAGTTCCCAGGGGTCAAATGAGATTGAAAGATCTTCATTTAACCAAATTCAAAATTGGAATCCCTTACACTGGCCCAACACGAATTGTTCGCAAAGCTTGGGTAGCTGCCAAAATAGATGAAAAATGGAAGAATACCATCTGGGCCAAAAAAGCAGCTGCCAAGGCTATTGTAAGGAATTTCAATGATTTTTTTTATGAAATTTTGCAGAAAATTAATAAATCAAGCTTTTTTATTTTTCTATTATACACAAAAAATGAAAGATTGTTTTAGTTAGACTACAGAATAAATTTAATTTCTGTTCCATCATTCCTGATATTCATCTGAATAAAAATTAACCTTCCTGCTTTATTTTACAGAGGGCAAATTTGGGCGACTTTGATCGTTTCAAGTTGCGCAAAGCAAAAACCATGCGAAACAAAATTCGCACTCAGACCTTCACACATCTGAAGAATGTTCATAAGAGGGCAATCCAAACCCCAGCTAAGGACAAATCTGCAGCCCCGAAAGAAAAGAAGGCAGTTCGCGTCGCACCATGGCAAGCCAAAAGGACAGCCAAAATCCAAAAAAAATTGGCTGTCAAACCTGATTTGAAAAAGTCTAAAAAAACCGACAAGAAATCTGGAGCCAAGAAAGTGACCAAAAAAGTCGCTGCGTAATTGTTTTTATATCAAACAATAAATATTTGTTTAATAATTTATGTTTTGTCTTGATTTTTGGAACCTGTGTATATTCTAATATGAATTAAAGGCAGTTAATGTAATATTATTTTAAATGAATTTTTATATTGGAAAAATTTTTTAATAGATGAATATGAACACTTTATTTTACATATTGATTCGAAAAGAAAATTGAGAAGTTGCATGGAAAAAAATTGAATTTAACGGCGTATTGATTTTTTTTATTCAAAAATGATTGATAAATGAAAAAACATGTACAATGCAAGACTAAACAATTTTTGCCAATTTATGTAAATAAAATTAAAACAAGGAAAAAACGAATTATAGTTCTGTAAATTCTTGTAATTTTTAACAATTTATGAAACCCGTGGAAATCTTCAGAAACTAAATTTTAATTGAATTTTTACAATTATATAACATCTTTGTGCAAGGATTGATTTTTGATTTTAAAAAAACTTGATATAAATATGAAATATTTATATCAATTAAATTATTATTTTTTAAATTTCAGACTATCAGTATCATGAAACATTTTTCGATATTTGAAAATGTAATATATTACACGGTTTATGTAATTTTTTTTGTTTTCTTCAAAAATAATAATTTCGAAGACAAGTCAATTTTGAATTTCGTATATATAGATATACTGAACATGTGACGTCACTTGGTTTGACTCCAAAACGATGTTTGTCAACCAATTTTTGAGATATGACAAAAATAAAACATATTTATCCGATATTTATTGATAAATTAACGATATCAGCAATAAAACTGATGCAATTATCTTACTTTTGCCGAATGGTGTGAATTGCACACTGGAATTTTTAAAAATAACCGCCATTTTTTTCATTGTTGCCAACTGAAAAATGTTGGCAGACCTGCGATCATATGTAAATGTAACCAGAATAGTCCTTCGGAAATACACGTGCCACCGAAATTGTATGCAAATTGAGTTTTTTAATTTGACAATAACGAAAGAAAACTTGTTTACCTCGCGACTTTGAAAACGAATAGTGACATATTTTGTTCATATCGTTGGATGAACATTCGCGTTCTCGTCATAAAAACGATATTTCCTTTAAAACAACTTGGAATATTCAGTTCAGTGTTTTATTAATAAATCGACAGTTGAAAGGAAAATCGGGAAAATGTACAAGCCAATTTTTCCCAGAGCCTTGACACGTCGCGGAAATTATTTTCCTTTGGCGTGTTTCATGTCTAGCAATGGTCAAAAAAATCCGAAACCAATGGCGCAAAAAGTGGAAAAAGTGAGAAAAGTTTTTTTGAATTTGTCACTGAAAGTTTTGGTTTTTTTCTTGTCTCTTTTGGTTGGAAATTTGGTATGATTTTGGAATTCATAGAAATATGTTTCTGTCTCACAATGTATGTCTGGAATTATTTAATTTCTAAATTTTAAGATATTTATTTATAATTAATTAATAATATTAAATATTTTTCATGGCTTACTTCATTTTCAAGTTTAAAAAATTTATCAGGTTGTCAATAAAAGTTAAGATTTTTTTCTTGTCTCTTTTGGTTGCAAATTTTGTATAATTTTCAAATTTATAAAAATATGTTTCCATCTCACAATGTACGTCTGGAATTGTTTAATTTTTAAATTATAAGATATTTATTTATAATTAATTAATAATAATTTAATATTTTTCATGGTCTACTTTGTTTTCAAGTTTAAAAAATTTATCAGTTCTTGACTGAAAATTTATAAGGGGAAATTTATCAATCACTCCGATCTAAAGGAATAAAATTTTTATATAAATCCCAAACTTTCGGCAATTTATTTTGCCCTTTTCAAGGTCTAAAAACAATTTAAAAAGAAAAAATGTATTTTTAGGAAAATAAATGAATTATATTTATCTTAATAACATTAAAAATCTTTCAAAGATCATACCTACAAGAAAGCAACAAAATAATCACTACATTCGAATCTCCCCATTGTCAAAAGAAGATTTCAGGCTGTGAAATTAGCCCATAGTCAATTTCATTAAAAATATCCAACTATAAAAACGTCAAAAAACTGTGATCTCCAAATATAATATGGAATAATATTAAAACTATATAGTTTGTAAATTTTTTCAGCTCATAATATTCTATTATAGAATTGGCCATTTTTTCGATGTTGAAAATTATAGAAATGTGGATATCGTCAAAATTATCAAGTTCTTGGAAATTTGAGTTGCGTGAAATATACATTTTGAAAAATCTCTAAAATTAGAATTTTCATTTTGAAATTATAGATTCAAATTTTTCAATGCTTTAGTTTCATGATGAGTAATAATAATATATTCTTAAAATATCTTGACTTTCAATTCTATGTCCTAGAAACATTTTAATTGGTGTAATATATATTGTCTCTATAAAAGCGACTTTACAGAATCTTTATGTATAGATCTTCATTATGATTAAAATTTCAGTTTCTTACATTTTTATTATACTGATTTTGAAGTATCTCTCAATAGTAAATATAAATTTGTGTAACTTTATACTTGAAAATCTTCAAGTTGACTCAAATTCCGTGTATATTATGGAATAATCCATTTCTATTACTATTGATTGGGTACCATGATGTCCAATAGTACATTATGTCCAAAAAATTATATGATGTCCAGAAAATATAAAATCAAAATCTACCAATTTTAAGAAATATTGCTTACATATTACATGTATGAGATATGTTTGTGAATAACATATTTACAAT
The DNA here is from genome assembly GCA_030522825.1 of Platygaster orseoliae. NCBI lineage: Eukaryota > Metazoa > Arthropoda > Insecta > Hymenoptera > Platygastridae > Platygaster > Platygaster orseoliae. The sequence goes on from JAPYZL010020096.1 coordinate 13,898, forward strand.
AGTATAAGCAAGAAATTTGAAAAAAACATATAAAATGCAAAACTTTACAAAAATTTTTTCAATTTATGTAAAAAAATAAGGACAAGGAAAAAAAATTACAAATTGTAGTTCTTGGACATTGTTGTAATTTTTAACAATGTATGATATTCGTAGAAATTTTCAAACACTGTAAATTTTAATTAAATTTTTAAATTATATAACATCTTTGTACGATGATCACATTTTAATTTCAAAAAACTTGGTAATGATATGAAAGTGAAATACCCAAAAATACCACACAAAAATCAATCAATTATTAAATTCTAGTTTAGCTGAACCATTAAAATTTTTAAGAAATACCAAACATTCCTCAAAGTTATATTATGCTCTAAATTATTTTTAAAATTCTAAAAATTTTAGACTGTATCTTTATTAACAGTATCTGAAATTCAATAAATTATTCGAATTTTATAGATGTTGACAAAGTTCACAACGTTGAAAAATCACACAAAAATTTTTTTTTTTGGAGATTTGAATTACTGATTTAAATTTTGAATCGGAATTTTTGAATTTCGAATTCAAACTTTAGAATTTTAATCAGAATTCTCACAATTTTTAAATTCTTGAATTCATAATTTAAATTTAAGAATATGAATCAGAATATTCAGAATTCAGTGAAGTTTCACAGTGAATTCTTTCAATTAGTTCTTTCTTACAGTCCATTCTTGAATTTTTTCCAGTGAATTTTCGAATTTAGAATTTAAACCAGAATTTTTGAATCTAAAATTCAAATTTCAGAATTTGAATTAAAATTTTTGAATTCATAATTCAAATTTCAGAGTCTGAATCAGCATTTTTAACTTTAGAATTTCAAATTTCAGAATTTGAATCAAAATGCTCAGAATTTTTTTATTCTTGAATTTTTAAAAGTTTCCTTGTTAGGGGCTACGTCAAATTCGTTTTTCTAAGGTTTCACATTATTTTTGGTTAATCTCTGAAAAAAATTTTCTTGTGATTTGTCAACGTTGTAAACTTTATGAACATATTTTATAGAACTCACAACAATCTGGAGAATTATCGCAATGATTTTTATGTTCTTCATATTTTAACAATAATAATTAGAAAAAATTCACTATAATTTGTGTGTAATAATTTTTCGTAATTTTTCATTACTTGCTAATTTTTAGAAATTTTCATTACTTCCTGATTTTTAGAATTTTTTCATAAAATTAAAAAAAAATCATACACTTTTTCAAAAAATATGATAATGATCACAATATACAAAATTTAAATTATCTCCTTATAAAATTATCGTCTATTCAAAAAATATAACGATGGGTCCCTACCATAATAACGTACAGTTCGCGGCGCCTAAACATTCTAACGTACCGTTTATCGATCCAGAACATTTTGGCGTACAGTTTACAGAG
>JAPYZL010020105.1:0-18774 GCA_030522825.1 Platygaster orseoliae
ATTAGAGGCCGTTGTAGCAGCTAATGGAGGATATATCGAATAATTATTATCTCCATAGATATATCGATTAGCATGTGAAAAGGTTTTTTTTTAAATAAAGTTATTCATGACAAATATTTGTAATGAATTTTTTGTTGAATTTGTCCGGATTTTGGTGGCGCACCCTGTATTGAAGAATCTTCTGATGAAATTCATAAATTTATCATGAAATTCATAAATTCACATTTGAAATAAAAGTAAAATTCTTACCGAAATTCGGAAAATAATACTTTCGGGAAAATTGTCATTCGGGGAAAAATACTTTCGGGAAAATGGCCATTCGGGAAAATGACCGTTCGGGAACTTTGATTCGGGAAAATGACCGGGTATCATAAAATCATCAATTATTCTCTAACTCGTGAAATTAGTTCCTTTGCGTTTTACTGAAAATTCACCCAAAATTTCAAATACCCTTTGCTTTCCTCGAAAAACTAAATACTAGCGAATATAAAGGACAGTTTTTTTCTTTGCCTTTAGTTAACCCCGTCCAATAATTAAGATGGCTCGTTTTCCGAGAATGGAAGTGCCCCACAATGCGGGATTACGAGCGCTTTCAAACTTTAATGCCGCCTCGTTCCGATGTTTTTGGCCGCTTCTGCTCAATTTGAGTATCGGGCACGTTGCCGCGTCTTTTCCGGCCGGTTGCGCTTTTATCGAATTTGACAAGGATGAGGGTAACAATGAGAAGCAGACAATAACACTGGCCAAAATCTGGCCAGAACAGCAAGCGTCTCGTCGAAAGAATCCGCCTGGAATAAGTGTGAGTGGAGTGATGAAGAAACTGTAATTAAAATCTCTAGTAGTCTCCAACAGCGAAACAAAGACTGTTCGATTTAAGGCAAAAGAGAGGAAGGGAAAAAAGTATGAAAAGAGGGAAATTGTAGACAACGTTGAAAATTACGCTTCTCTTGTCGTTAGAAGCGAGGAATCAAGAAAAGTTAATTAACATGTAATACTTTATCACACAGGATGTAAAAAAAAGGTTGAATAAATAAGAAGAAAAAACTGAATAATTTCATGAAATCCTTGATAACCGCAGAAATTTTTTAGAAATCGTCTGGAATACAACGTGAGAGCAGAAATGTCACTCATGTAAACAATATTTACATTGTGAAAAAGAAGTTTTAGCATAACTAGCAACGTATAAGAAAGCCTGGAAAATCGAGGAAATTTCCATCGTGAAACGTGTTCACGGGACCGGAAATGGTTTTGTGACAAACAGACACAATGGCGAACCGAATTTCTTTCTGGAGGTGGCACGATTAATTCCGGCAACGGCACCCCGGAGGCTCTTTTTGCCCCGGCGTCACGGCATCTTTCCCCTGCTCCTGGTTTCGATATCCGCCCGAAAACTCGGTCGATCCCGGGCCTGCATGCAAATCGCGAAATCCAAGAGCGCCGAGTTTTCCCGAGCTGGCCCGTGATTCGAATCAAACCCCGATGACTTTTTTACTCCTCTACCCCTCCAAACCCACATCCCCTTCTCCCCTCTCCGTCACTGCTTTTTTTGTGAATGCACGATTTTTCGCAACGTATTTCTGACCAAACGGCAACGTTACGAACTTATTGATTCTTAATGTGGGAATGAAATGGTCGCTTTTAACTGGCGAAAATCAGGAAAACTTGGTCCGTTAAATAAATATTCAAAAAATTTTTGGATTTTTGGAATTTGTGATTATGTTTAGCACGATGTATAGTACAGTTTATTTAATTGAAAAAAGGTTTGTGCATAATAAAATTTTATGTTCTCTTAACAATATAATAAATAAAAAATGTTTTTTTCACCGATTTTCCTACCGATTTTCCGGCATATATCGTTCTCCTCGGAAAATTCCAAATTTTCGAATACCATAAAAATCCTGTAAACCTGCTCAATTAAGTGAACCATCGACCAAGATTTTTAACTAGAAAACAACGTCGTTAAATTGATGGGCCGTAAATAACAACGCTTCGCTCCAGGTCGAAGTTCCCGAAACTTCGTCGCCTTTTTTCCCAGCATATTCACCCACGGCTTTTTTAATTAAAAATTAATTCGACGCGTAATATACGTCGCGTGGCACTTACTGCGAAGAATTTCCGGTGAAAATTAATTTTAACACTGACGAGAGACGCGGCGCGATAACATCGGCCAAAGTTAGGAGGAGCGTCAATTAATAATGAAGAAGCAAATTTATGCTCGATAATTAAAACTTTCCACTACCACAAATATTTTCCGTAGCGGGTTTAGGAAAAGTGAGTAGAAAGAGGAGATAGAGGGAGGAGAGTTGGGCAAGGTCTAAATTCCAGGTCGAAAAGTTTGACATCTGAATAATTGCCGAGTTTTGGGTGTTTGCGAGTGGGAAGCGATTTGAAATTTACGTCGTGGGCTTGAGGGAAATCACAATGCATATTGCATTTTTCGAGAATGGTTTTTAGTGTCATAAAAACAGATCAAATAAATTTTATGTGCGTGCAAATGGTTTGTAAATCAATTTTGAAATGGCGTTAAATCTAAATAAGATCATTTTACTTGAAATAAAAATTGTACTTACCCTTCCCCCTCCAATTACTGAGTGGGTTTACCTCCCATTTTTTATTCTCACATGCCAGAACCTAAACATAACGAAAACATAAAAATACTTTTCAATTAACATAACCATTCTGAACTCTTGAATAAAAACCGTACTCAAGAACGCCCCTGAGAGCTCTAAAGAAAATGACATTATCCGCTTCGACGCGATTCCGGGCAAGTTATTCGTTCGGATTCGCGGTGAGATCTTTATTCCACATCCGCTTTCCCGGAGAAAAATGGCGGCCTCTGAAAAATGCCCGAGTAACGATGAAAGTTTCTTCCGTTACTCGGAGAAGATATTTGTTGCAGTTAATTCGATATCTTAATCGTCTGAATCCTGCACTTAAATATGGCGAAGTGAATACTTAAATACATGAATAAAATTCATTTTCTAATTAAAGGCATTTTCCAACCAAATTTATGTTTTTTTTAACGTTTTCTGTAAAACTTGAGGTATTATAAACAAATGATTGGTCATTGCAACCAAAGTATCAGTCATTAAAATTGAGCATCAATTGCTCTAACAGAAGACAAAACTTTGGTGGATCCATATTTTACTAAATCAATGGTTGCTGGAACCAAACCAGTTCTCTCTATGTACATAAGCAGTAAATGAACAATTCTTTTATCATTCCCGAGGGATATAGCACAAAATGGAATCCATTATTTAGTCGAAATTTGTGGAGGAGGGGGGGGGGGTCCCCGGGGATGAAAAGGACGCGCCTAATCGCTGAAAATTCCCGATCGCGCGTTCGCCGTCACTTTGATTAATCTGCGAATAAAAGTCCGCCCGAGAAGTTCCGGGCATTCAAATGAAGTTGAAAAATGCAGGGAACTTGGGGCATGCCTCGCTTCCCAGGACGAAAATCTAATGCCGGAACGACCTGGGTGTTTGGTGGGAACAGATCCGAGAGCAACCGATGCGAATCCACCGGCATTTTCACTATCTCGCTTGACTTGCGTCGCACTGGGAACGCCAAAGGCAAAAATCAAGTTTCAATGAAATCTTGGACTTTGTGGTGTCAGAGATGCCACAAATAATGTTTTCTGAAGCTGTTAACAAATTACAATTCGTAAAAAGGAAAAATTCAAGAATGAAAATTATAAAAACTTGCTTCTGAAATTGTGGAATTTAAAATACACTATTTTATATGACGTTATAAATAACATTCAGTAAGTTTCGAATCCTTGCGTTTTTTGCAGCCTTTACTTTTCAGTAAAAAAACTGAAATGCCTAAAATGTCTTGTTACATTCTCTTTTTCATCACGAACATAAGCGATTTTTTCTTCGGTGCCTGCATCAACAAACAACAAAAGGGATTCATATCGCTGATAATAAAAGCAAAACCGATGAAAGAAAAACATCGAACGATGTAAAGCGACGATAAAACAACGTGTAGGGCATATTTAAATATTCATCATCATCGAAAGAATGATTGGACGCTTCAGCATAACGTGCATTATTCATGATAAACAACGCTAAGTATCCTTTTGTGTTTTGTGTACTATCAACCCCTCAGCTCCCCCTCCCTTCTTTACTCCCTCTCACCATCTATCCACACCTCTATGTCTCTTATACGATCGATTCTCGCTGTATATTAAATAATCCGTTCGATCGCCTTTTAATCACGAATATTAATCGTGCTTTCGGCAATTCTCTGATACCATGGAGGACTAAAGAGGGTTTTTCGGAGATCAAGTAATTGTCTTTGGAAATTCGGATGTAGTTAGAGCTGATGCTAAGCGTGTAATATGTCAGGAATGTTGATGATACGATTTGTAGGGGTTCAATCCTAATCAAAGAATATAATCTCTCTATATTATAAAAAAAACTTTATCCCGCTGATTCAGTCAACACTAACCTAACCTGACTTACATGAAGGTTAAGTTAGGTTAGGTTAGATAACTCAAGACTTAAGACTTCAAACTGAACACTTAATACTTAAGACTTAAAACTTAAGACTTGACACTTAAGACGTATCACTTAATACTTAAGACTTAACACTTAACACTTAGGACTTAACACTTAAGACTTAACATTTAATACTTAAGACTTAACACTTAAGACTTGAAACTGAACACTTAAGACTTATAACTTAAGACTTAAGGTAGGAACATACTCGAGAAATTCTAGACATACCCTATCATACTCGAACATTTCCGAAAATACCTGAATACTTCCGAACATACCCAAACACTTCCGAACATACCCGATCATATCCGAACATTTCCGAAAATACCCGAACACTTCCGAACATACCCCAACATTTCCGAACACTTCCGAATATACCCCAACATTTCCGAACATTTCCGAAAATACCCGATTATTTCCGCAAGTACCCGAACACTTCCGAATATACCCTAACATTACAAACAAAATTTTGTCATAACATGACAAAATTTATATGTATTACATGATTTTCATTTATCTACACATTTATTTAATGAAAAAGATTTCAATCTCAATATCATTCAAGAAAAAATTTTTTTTTTAATAAAAAATATACCTCAAAAAGAAACCGAATGGGGGTTGGCGCGCGAAGCGCGCAGGGAGGCGAAACCCCCCTAGTACCTAATAAAAATGTTATAATATACATAAATAAAACGCTGTTTCAATTTCCTTCCTATTTTCTCTTTTTGACATACCTAATCATCAGATTTTACACTATAATAATTGTTAATTAGCCATTCACTTTATAAAACGCTTATGTGGGAAAGGTACCAATAACGTACAAATACAAAAATTTTATTTTTTCTTAAAGTGACGCTCTTTTGAGGCCTAAAATTTGAGTTTGAAAATTTTTGGGAAAAATTTGTTTCTAAAAAAAGTTCTTGAAAATGAAGATTTTTGGACAGATTGTTTGTGAGAGGAAGAGATTGAGAAAAGCGATGCCGAATTAAATGAAACTCAGTGTGAGATCTCATGATACAGCTGTATTGTATTTCAATAAACAAGCCTTAGTGCTTTTATTCTTGAAATTTCTTTTTTACAACGTCGCTCTGCGATTATCGCTCGCGGCATTGCAAAGAACTCAGAAGGTTCCGAGGGTATTTGAACAACGCATGAAGAGGCTGGAGGCAACAGATAAGAGTATTTTGTTATCGCTCGGTAAATTGGGTACGTGTAGGGGTCGTCATGTGAACACGGAAGTAATAGGGTGTCGAGCCGCAGGGTCGGGAGAACGAGAGTAAGTGACTGGGAACGGGGAGATGATAATTCTCGCTTCGCTATTCCGCGCCGCGGAATGACGAGGGCAAGGTGCAGTGGTGGGGGGAGCCAAGCTCAAATGAGCCGTGCGAAAATGAAAAGTTCATTAATATTTCATGTCGTCGAATCTGCTGGGGCGATGAAATGAAACGAGGCCATTTTTTTCACCTGGGGATATTTTCCAACAGTGTTGCCAATTCAGTGGTTTTCCCAAAAAATCAAGTGGATTTTCTACTCTAATGAAATTTATAAAAGTTATGAATATCAGAGGCGTAGAAAATTGTCGAAGGGTGTTTTTCGAAAAAATATATGTACATATTTCTTACAGGATTTTATAATTTTTAATCCTTGAAAAAGTGGTTACAAAATTATGATTTTCCAATTTTATTAGAATCCAGAGTTGCATATTTTTTCATTTTCGTATAAAATGTAATGAAATTCAATTCTTGTGATTTTTAAATAACTACGTCTAAGATTTTTTTTGTGCCTTTAGTGTTTTTTCGCAACTTACAGAATTTTCTTTTTTTTTTATGGATTTCTATACATCCACTTTTTAAAGATTTTTGAGAAAATCATGGTACACAGATTTCAAGTATTTAATCCTATAATATAGAAAATTTGTAATTGGCTAAATTATATACTATTTATTTATCATAGTTAGCTATATTGATTATTTTTATTGCTTTAAAAATGTTTCACTATACATCGTATACAGTGAAACATTCATTTCAGAAAAAATTCTTCTGAAGTTAGAATAATTGTTCTTTTGAGTTAGAGAAACTAAAAATTCTGGACCTGATTTGAATTTTACTGATTTTTTGATTCGATAGTGTTATTTTTATGCTTCTCTTTTTATAACCATTTTAGTCTATTTTTCGTGAAAGAATTTGGTTCTGAAACTTTTCTCCTATAAAGATTCCTAGTATTTCTCGCATTTTTTCAGTATTTACGAAAATCAAAAGAATTTTTTAGTATTTTTTTAGATTTCTAGTAGTTTCGTAGATCTTTAAAGATAGCAATTATGAAATTTCAATGCTCTATAATGAAATTAATATTGATAGATTTTTGATAATTTCATAGATTTCTTGGATAGTAATTAAGTGTACGTTAATTTTAAGTATTTCATGTATTCCTTGAATTTTTTTATTTTTTCAGTATTTATAAAATTTTTTATCGTTTTCCAGTATTTTTAATGTTCATAAAGTTTACATCGTTGACAAATCAGACGAATATTTTTTCTGAGATTTACCAGAAATAATGTGAAACATTGAAAAAATTAATTCAACGAATAAATTTTCTAAACATGTTTATACACTAGTGATTTTAATTCTTATAGGAAATGGCAAAATTCTTACAGCAATTAGAAATTTCTTATTAGAATTCTATTTCATATAAGGTTGACCTTAAGAAATTCAATTAAAAAAAAACTTTTTATAAAAACCACTGACTCTTTTATAATAAATTTCAAATTTTTTATAAGAAAATATTTAAGCCTCACACATTTCTTATAAACTGAAACTTTTATGAAAAAATTTTTTCTTAAACATTTCTAAAGGAAATAAAATGTTATAAGGAAAGTTTTTATTACAAGAATCTCAAAAGTTCGACCTTTCTTTAAAACGACGAATTTCATCGTTAATGATTTAATAAATTATTTTTGTCGACGATTTTTAAGGGTTTCGCTGAATTTACTATTTTGAGTTTTTGATTCATTGATGGTACATCTCAGAAAAAAATTCTCGTGTGATTTTTCAACGTTGTACGTTGTACCGAAAATATGCACGAACATATAGTATCCTTATTTTGCATATATTTATAACGTTTGAGTTTATAATAAATATTCTGCATATTGTTTAGTAACGACTTAATATTTTGATTAAAAAGCACGTCATTGTAAGTTGCAATAGCAATGAAGATGAAGATACTCTTTAGTATTTTGCACATTGACTATTGCATATGGGTCATTCCATGTCAGATATTGAGAACCTGTCATACATGTGTATAAATTGTGGTTACTTCGTATATTTGAGAAATAGATAAGAAAATTCTTACTGAAAAATGTCATAATTTTCTACAAAAATTTCTAATAATCATGAAATTTTAAGTAAGCACTTTTGATTTCATTGTACTAGAGTAGAAATTTTCTCTTTCGAAATACTACAGCTTACACGAATTATGGTTCTTTCAATACTTATGAAAACATTCCTCATGCATAAAATAAATTTGGTAAACATTATTTATTCAACAGAATTCGCAAAAAACAATATCTGACACTTATTTAAAGTTGATTGACTGGAAGCCTTTGAGAAATACCCACAGATTCTAATAGATCTATATCTAGATTATTGATAAGTGGATTCTAAATGTAGATGCTAATGGAAGATTAATTATTACTTAAAAGAATTTTAAAAATGTGATCTTCTTCAGTTTTTTAAAGTTTAATTAACGATAACTAGGTATTTTCACATATTATATTGAATATAGAATTATATCTTCTATTTTTGTGTTCAAATCGAGAAAAATATAACTTTGGGTTAATTTAAATGTTAGTGGTTAATCTGACATAGTATGACCATTATTTTACAGATTTTTCATGTTTCTTGAGAATATGCAATTTAAAAACAAACAAAAATAATCAATATAGCTGTGTAACGAATTATTCACCAATTTTTAGCGTTACACATAGTTGATAAACTTTTGTTGACTCCATCAAGATTTTCTAAAACAATGAAAATATTTATTATTCCGATAAAATTATTTTTGAATGACTTATTATATACAGATTGACCGAAAATATACATGAACATATAGCATGCTTATTTTGCATATTTACAACGTTGAAATTTATAATTAATATTCCGCAGGAAATAGTGCAGCATTTTACCTACCTCCAGGAAAAGTATAACAACGCATGATTTGATATGAGACAAATTTAGTTTATGAGAATTCGTAAAATAAACCAGATACATCGTTTTTGACTCGAAGTATATTAAATTTTTCCAAAAACTTGTCTCAAAGTTTGTAAAGTTTGATGAAAAGCTATGAATGTAAATTCGGAGGGGAGTTTAATCCTGAAAACATTTTTATCAGAGTGACCAAAATATGCATGAATGTATTGCATGCTTATTTTGCATATTTATACATTTTCAGCTTATAATACATATTTGGCATATTGTTTAGCAAGGTCTTAGTATTTTGATTAAAGAGCACGTCATTATCAGTTGCAAAAGGAATGAAGATGAAGGTACTTTTTAGTATTTTGTGCATTTATTATTGCATATTTTACTTATTTTTCATGTTTTTCTAGCATATCGCGTCTTTAAAAGTAAACAAAGATAAACAGTATAATTGTAGAACGTACTATTCATCAATTTTTTGCATTTAACATAATTAATCAACTTTGATTGCCTCCAACACTATTTTCAAAATCAATGGAAATATGTATTATTCCTATTTATTATGTATACAGAGTGGCCTAAAATATGCATGAATATATAGTATCCTTATTTTGCATATATTTATAACGTTTAAGTTTATAATAAATATTCTACATATTGTTTAGTAACGACTTAATATTTTGATTAAAAAGCACGTCACTGTCAGTTGCAAAAGGAATAAAGATGAAGATACTCTTTACTGTGTTCTGCATTTTTTATTCCATATTCTGCAGATTTTTTATGTTTTTTGAATATATAACTCCCTTTTTACATGCATATCATTGCGCATATAATGAAATTTTTGTGTGCGTATTTTCAGTCGCTCTGATCATTACTTCACAAATTCGAGGATCAGGATATATATTCCTACGGTTAGGTGGATGTGTTATTCATGCCACCTGCAATCGTAATCCTGGTAATATGATATTCCGATTGAAAGCACAAAATTCGCGACTCGAGGATAGAAAAATTCAATAAACGAACGACGAGATAAATCCTGTCGACGGCCCTCGCTGAGCATAATGATCAAATCCGCAGTTTTTCTCCCGGGGCATATCGCGAGGACGCCACGGAACCTGGTGTAGCCCAGGGCTACGGTTATGACTGCGATCCGGGGCAATCCGGGCAATAAACGGCAAGCTGTTACGGACCGAGTGCCCGTGTAGATAAGGAAAATTCTGGGGGACTTTCCTGCTGCCCTGACCCAAGGAAAATTCCGATCAAGCGCTTCCCGTTGCGCGCGACTTTTTGTCCCCGATAAAACAATCACGTTCCACCCTATAATCGCTGATTGACTTCGTTTCGCGCTCGACGGAGCCGTCAAAGAGCCCAAACGAGTTCGAGAAAATAACTCAAAGCATGAAAATCCGCGACTGTTACGCTATAAACAAAAGAGAGAAATCGCTTCATTAGGCGATAGAATGGAGTTGTGTTGTCTTTGCTGATTCTCGTCGGAAAATGTTTACATTTTAATTAGAGCATAATCAGTTGGAATTGGAATACATAACTGAAATACATATTATATATAAATAATTGATATTTTATCAATTTATTATTATATATTTTATATTCTATTATACATTTTCTAATTATTATGTACAATTCGAATTGGAATACATAATTTCACACGGAGGAGAACAGATTAACATAATAATTAGAAAACTGCAACTACCTCAAATTTGTTAGACTTATAACTAACTTCATAGTTTTCTTGAATATTAAAGTAGTTGAAGTAAGTAAATTTATATAACTAGTTAAACCTAAGTTGATGTAAATTCATTACTATTTTTAACTGTAAAACGTATCATTGCGATTATGAAGTTAGTGAGCTAATGTCACTAGATACCTTTTTTTAAATTTACTTATCTATACATATAGGCTTATATTGATAAACACAAATTCTGAAATTTACTAAATAATTTCGTCAATATACATGAATATCCGATCTGACAGTCTGCAAGGTTATCTCTCTATATAATAAAAAAAACTTTATCCCGCTGATTCAGTCAATACTAATACTAATACCAATACCAGTACCAATACCAATGCTAATAATAATTCTAATACTAATACCAATACCAATACCAATACTAATATTTGTATTAGTATTGGTATTAGTATTGATATTTTTCCGAAAAATACCCGAACACTTCCGAACATACCCGAACATACTCGAACATACTCGAACACTTCCAACATATTCGAATGTAACAGAATGTCATACTTGAACATACCTAAATAATTCCGAAAAACCTAAACATACCCGAACACTTCCGAACATTTCCGAACATACCCAAATCTCACATAATGTTATACTCGAACATACCCAAATAATTCCGAATACACCTGAATATACCCGAACACTTTTGAACATGCCCGAACACTTCCGAACATACCCGAATATTTCTGAAAATACCTGAACATACTTAAATGTTACAAAATATTTATACTCGAATACTTCCAAACGTACCTTATTTATTTAATTATTGGTAAAACGTCATTCATTTTCTCAAATGATAATTAATAATTTAATTTAAAAAACTATACTTTTCACCAATTCATTTGAATCTGAAAAATTTCGAAAAATTTTTTTTTAAATACCTACAAAAATATTCTACCTCAAAAAGAAACTGAATGGGGGTAGGCGCGCGAAGCGCGCAGAGGGGCGAAGCCCCCCTAGTTAGTAATAAAAAAATACAACACTAATAGAAAATTATTTCAATCAGCGAAAAAAATTGGCAAATAATGGTTTTCAATTTGTAAATTCAGTATTTTAGATGATCCTTATTGTTAGTATTTAGCAGTAAACATAACTGGTTCCAATCAGTAAGATTTTCAACTAACTACAAAGTCGTCACAACTATTTATAATACACATATTTTTATATTTCTTGAAGTGATGAATAAAAAATATGTTTAAAAATAATTTTATGTTACATTAAAAATTGGGTATTTTATGCATAATCCGAAGAGATTATTATTTAAAATACGTTTTAACATCTATGCAGAATATTAATACAGATAAATAGAGCTGAAACTGAAGAACGAATTTTGAATTCATATTCATGGAAAAGAACATATTTATTATCCATATTATGCTCCTCGAGTGCTTACCGCTTACGTGGCTCTATAAAGTTGAAGCACTGACCAAAGCTGGATTACCTAAATAAGGTAAATCCTTAGCCTAAACGGAATAGGAAAAGCATTTATAATAAACATTACACAGCATAAAACTCACTATTTTTTATTGTATATCAAAAGGTAAACATTTGATTTCGTTGATGTATTTAACAAGTATATCAATAATACTTTGGAAGCGTGTAATTGAAGTATAAGACTTGAACTCTTTTATACTTAAGGCCAGGTTCCTCCAAAAAAACGTGTGTATTTTTTTAAAATTCCATTTACTGGTAAAAAAATATTTCGAAATTAAACTTCTTACACATAAAAGTACATATATTAAACGACTTGAAAAAAAATTTTTTAATTTTTTTTCATAATGGCGGCTCTGAAAACAGCTCGTCCACTTTTTTGGTGGGTGTCACGATTTCTTGGAAACGAATCATCCGAAAGCAAAAAGCAAAACAGTTTTATATTATGTATCGAATTGGCTATGGTTTGAACTACAACCAAAAATATTCATTCTTATTCACAAAAAATATAAACAATTAAAGGTTAAAAAAAGGGTCAAAAATTAAAAAATCCGCTATTTTGTTTTTTTCTCGGTGGAAATGTTTCATTGTAGTTCGGACCATAGCCAATTCGATACAGAATATAAAACTGTTTTGCTTTTTGCTTTCAGATAATTCGTTTCCAAGAAATCGTGACACCCAGTAACAAATCGGACGAGTTTAAGCAGCTGTTTTCAGAGCCACCATAATGAATAAAAAAAAAATGTTTTTGAGTAGTTTAATATATGTACATTATTCTGTAAAAAGTTTTATTTTGAAATATTGTTTGAACAATTGATGGAATTAAAAATAAAAAAACACGTTTTTTGGAGGAACCTGGCCTTAAGTAAAAAAATTCCTAAATTTGATGTGAATACTTTTTTCCATTATTGGAAGTATGCAACATATTGTATGTATATATGTGTAAAATGAAAATTAAGGAAAATAGAAATTAATTAGTTATTATCCATTTTTAAGTGTATACGAGTTACAAAACGATGCAAAACAATGTGAATAAATCAATTTCGCGAAAATTTATAAATTAAACAATTATTAAAAGGCAGAAACCACTTAAATAAAACCAACAGCAAAACTAAACTAAAATTGGCTTCTGCACTAGGCTGGATATTCAATTTTTCAGATGTTACATTGAGGAATATCAAAATTATTCAAACCGATTTTGCGAGTGGTCGTTTATCATTGACTGTTATAAATTTTATGGATTCGTATATTTATGGAACTTGGATTAATGCATTGCGATCAATCGATCCGGAAAATTTCTATCACGAGATATTTCCGATATTTTCTGTGCGAGTAGTGACAGAGTTCCTTCTAAAATATGCATTCGATCGATAAGGTTATTTATGTGATTCGTTGTTAGCTTTTAGTTCATTTTACCGTACGAAAGTATAAGCGTGTTGACCGACAGGAGCTTTTTTACAAATCGAGAAATTTAATCAACCTGTTCAACAAAAAACAGTTGAATTTTTTGATGTGTAATATCTCTTTTTTACTACTAAAAACTGGTATTATTTTAAGCTTTTAATTACCTATATTCTGCTTCGTGTGATAAAATCATCATTTTCATGGTTTTTATTACAAATAAAAAACCAATATTCTGAAATTTTCTGCAAAAAATAAAACCAATATTGTCATTTTCGAAAATGAGTAACAAAAAGTCCAACGTTTTTTATAAAATAAGTATATTTTTTATTTGCCATCCTTGCAAATTTTTGCATCAAGAAAAGACACTGAACTGGACAAAGAAAGTTTGTAAACAGACGAAAAAAAAAAATTAATTATTATTATTCCTATTAGAATAAAACATATCTTATTTTGACTCGGTAGAAAACTTGTATTTAATGATAATTGTAATTTTTGTGATTTTAGCCGGAGGCAATGTGAACGAGCCACCGATTCTGGACGCGGGGGGTTACCCAATAGGGGTGCCTCTTTCAGAAGCCACCCCTGTTGGTACTGTCGTGTTCACTCTTCGGGGCCACGACCCGGAGAAATCCCAAGTCAAGTATGGTATCCAGCTGACTGACAAATTCGTCGTGGATTCGCGCTCCGGGAACATGTCTCTGGCGAAGCCCCTCAACCGCGAGGTAATTTCTTACATATTATTTTGTGTTTCTCAAGATGTTACGTTGAAAAAAAAATTCAATCCTTTTTAACATATTTATTATAAAAAGTACTGGAATAAAAGGGTGTCTGTTATTTTGGATAATACCGGAGTTTTTTTACAGTTTGAATTCGGTGTTAGCTAGTGAAGTTTGAAATAGAAAATACATTTAATTTTTCATATGTTTTTCTTGAAAACCGATCATTTTTTTTTAACTAATAAAATATTCTGAAAATTATTATGTTGTAGATTTTCAAAAACAATGCCACTTGCTTTTGTTATCATTGTTTTATCCAAATTTATGATAATGATCAAAAAAAATTATTCAAAAAATTTACTGTTGTACCATTCAGTATTTACTCAAGTTCTACCAAGTTTTAGAATATTATGTTAATTTTTCAAAAAATATAAATTTTCAAGTTAATCACGCAAAAAAATACATGTATTTTTCATTCAAAACTTCACTACCTCTGTGCCACGAGTTAATTATATCTGAATTAAGTCTAACCTTTTATTTCCATCATTCTCGTCGATTTTTAGGCTGAGAATGGAAAAAATACTGTCTTCACCATAATAACGGACATACAATAGAATATTGTAAATTTTACAATATTATTACAGATTTTGTCCTTTTTAATTACATTATTACAATACGTATTGTACTGTACACATTGTAATATTGTGCAAATCGCTATATTCAATGTTGACAAAGTTTACAACGTTGAAAAATCACACGAGAATTTTTTTCTGAGATTTGAATTATTAATTTAAAATTTGAATCAGAATTTTTGGATGTACAATTCAAACTTTACAAATTGAATCAGAATTTCTGAATTTAGAATTCAAATTGCAGAATTGGAATCAGAATTCTCAGATTTTTTATATTCATTAATTTTTTTCACTGAATTCAGTAATTTCTTGCATTCATTATTCAAATTTAAGAATATGAATCAGAATTTTCAGAACTCAGTAAAGTTTCACAGTTAATTCTTTCAATTTGTTCTTTCTTCCAGTAAACTTTTTAATTTCTTCAGTGAATTTTCGAATTTAGAATTTGAATCAGAATTTTTGATTCTAGAATTGAAATTTCAGAATTTAAATCAGAATTTCTGAGAATTTCTGAGAATTTCTGAGAATTCAAATTTCAGAATTTGAATAAGAGTTTTTGAATCTATAATTAGAATTTCAAAATTTGAATGAGAGTTTATGAATTTACAATTCAAATTTTAGAATTTCAATAAAAATTTTTGAACTCAGAATTCAAACTTCAGACTTTAAATCGGAATTTCTGAATTGAGAATTCGAATTTCAGAATTTAAATAAGAGTTTTTGAATCTATAATTAGAATTTCAAAATTTGAATGAGAGTTTATGAATTTACAATTCAAATTTCAGAATTTCAATAAAAATTTTTGAACTCAGAATTCAAACTTCAGAATTTAAATCAGAATTTCTGAATTGAGATTCAAATTTCAGTATTTGAATCAGAATTTTCAGAATTACAAAATTCTTGAATTTTTTCACTGAATTCAGTGAATTCTTGAATTCATAATTTGAATTTAAGAATATGAATCAGAACTTTCAGAATTCAGTGAAGTTTCACAGTGAATTCTTTCAATTTGTTCTTTCTTTCAGTGAATTCTCGAATTTTTTCAATGAATTTTAGAATTTATAAGTTGAATCAGAATGTTTGATTCTAGAATTAAAATTTCAGAATTTTATTCAGAATTTTCGAAATTAGAATTCAAATGTCAGAATTTGAATCAGCATTTTTAACTTTAGAATATTAAATTTCAGAATTTGAATAAAAGTTCTCAGAATTTTCGTATTCTTGAATTTTTCAAAATTTCCTCGTTACGGGCTTCGTCGAATTTATTTTTTCAAGGTTCGACATTATTTTTGGTAAATCTCTAAAAAAAGTTTTCGTGTGATTTGTTAACGTCGTAAATTTTATGAACATTATATTTATGCCAATTTTTAATAGGTGAATAAGTAAAGTTAGGTGTTTCATAGTTTTTCATGTGCTAAGAAAAAAAAATGCGCCTATTAGCACATGTATAGCATAATTCATAGAAAATTGTAGAATCTACTATATATTTTTTATTTCTTTCAATATTTTATTATATTTTGTCATTTACACATATACCATATTATGTTACAAATTTGATTTCTACTAGATTTTTTCTCAGATAGGAAGAATCGGAATACAAATTGGAATTGAAACTTTAGTCCTGTTAATACATAAAATCGATCGCGTAGTTTTCGAATTCAAAATCCTGAAAAAATATGCATGCAATCATAAAAATCCAATATGATATTACCATTATATATAGTTTAATAAGTGATATTTTCACCCGTGCATTATGGTAATTTTTCTTTTCCTTTTTGTTGTGATATTTAAAATTTTTTTTCGACAAAATTTTCACTTCTTCAATCGATGTCTCATGAGATCACAAATTTAAATAATTGTAATGTTTTATCAAATTCAAAATTCAGGCTAAGATTTTCAATTTCACTGTTCAAATGGGTACAATTTGAAGTTTTAAAATGTCTAAGTTTATGAAACCTCAAATAATCAGTATCCACTTACTTATCGAGTTCCAGAGTTTGAAGATATGTATTCAAAAATCCTTCAAACTCAAAAACTATACTTGTGGATCTCTCTTATCCCTAATTTTTGTGATCATCGTTTAAAAACTTCGGTAAATCAGTGAAATTTCAAATAAAGCGACACTTATATAAAATATGAAATTGTGGTTCTCAAGTTTCGAATTTACAAAATTCATTTTTCGTGAAACTTTCATATTCTGAGCGCATTCTCTGTTTCATAAAATCATATTTATATTAGAGCAGAAAATTTTTCACATTTTTCAAATGAAATTTGACTCGGCGTATTTTTTGCTTCATAGCAATTCACGCCGAGAGTAACGTGGCCTCGAATCGCTGCCCCTTTTGCAACTCTTTCTTACGAGTTCAGTATTTCCTCGGGGTATATGTACATACTTCATATATACATTGTACCTCGCCTCTTCCCCCCTCCCCCACCTCCCACCACAGGTGCAAGCTCTCATAACGAGCTTGTCGCGCTTATCAAGGCCATCGTAATCCTGGATTAAATTTCAATTGCCCGGAAAAGCTCGAGATAAGGCCGCTATTCGAGAATGAACGAGAACGGCGGGGGCAAATTTGTTTGGGGGAATAGAAAATGAAAATCTTGAAATGATTTTGTAGGATTCATGGGATCACAAGGGAAACGATTGTGAAAAAAAAATGTAGGGTTAAATTAACTTGATTTGAACCTTTACTGCAATATACTGGAATTCATTGAATAATTCTCACGGTTATTTCTACTGGTGATGAATCCAATAGAGCAATCGAGTAAATTATATTCAGTGGATTAGTTGCATAATTTACCATCTCATGATTTGATTATTATGTGTTATTTTGTGTTACGTGAAAGCATTTTTTTGGAATGATTCTAAAAACATGAATGAAATTTAAGAATGGTTCAACTTCCTCGAGGAATTTGTAGTTAATTTTTAAGATTTTTTTCTAACTTCTTTAACGTTTTTTATAGTTTCTAGATTCTAAATGTTTCCAATATTTTCATAAATAAGTGTATGCAACAACTATTTTTCAAATCATCGAGATTCCTAAATTTCAATTATTTAATTTATGATTTAGAAACTTTATTCCCATTTTCATTTAAATTTGTCGATGCAAAGGTTTCACGTTCTTGGTTTTCAAAACTTTAATTTTGCAATTTAAACAACCAAATCTTAACGATTCTTCAAATGTATTTATTACAAATCCAAGATTGTAGATTTTCACATTCCACAAAGTATATCACTCTAAATTTTGATATTCCTCAACAGCTTAAAAATAACGCAATTTTCTACTAAGTTTTGCAATTTCACTTGACTACATGTTTTTCCTCTAACGAGCATCCACAAAAAATCAGGAGAAAAATTTTTAATCCCCCTTCCCCTTCCCTTCCCAACCACTTTTATTATGGGATCGCGTTCGTAGAAATTGCTACTCTAATGAAGACCCAGGAAATTCGAGACTCGGTTTTACGGCCAAAGTTCGGAAAACAAAATCGTTGGAGCGTTGGAAAAATTTCGCCTCTTTTACTTCCCAAGATGAATTACCCAAATTGCGTTGTTGAATATCCTGGAAAAAAATGTGTAATTGTAAAATTTTTCATAAATATGTGCTTTTTTAGGATACAACCCCATAATCAATCCAAATATTTGTGAATTACAAGGGACTGAAAATTAGTGTTGATACAGGAAAATTAGGAACTTAACTGTTCTAGTTTCGTAAAAAAAAAGTAATCGATGTTTAACTGTCCATACACCAAATGAAATTTTTTTACTTGAAATAAGAAATATTCTTGTTCCTGAAATTTTAATAAAACATTGTAATTGAAAACATTTTTTGTTAAAATGAATATTTTTAGCATAAGATGCAAATTACATGTGTTTTTTCAAGTCAGCTTGTGCAAAAATCATCGATTCAAAAAAATTCCTCAATGAATTTTTTAATCAAGAAGATTACACTGTATGATATGATGTTATAAAGTCTCTGTATAATTTTCCTTTTTTTATAGTAATACCTAACTTCGTCGATCTTCGGGACTTTTCAAAAATTTCTAGAATTCCATAAAATTGTAAGATTTTTGAAATCTGAAACTAATTGAAAGTCCGGAAAGCAAAAACGCGGGAGCGCTCGACCTAGTAATTAA
>JAPYZL010020106.1:0-10431 GCA_030522825.1 Platygaster orseoliae
AACGATGAGCGAAAAAACGCACTGCGTGGAGTTGAGAGCAACAGAACACTAAACACTTATTCCACTTTTGCCCTCAACGAATTCTAGCGCACCTCTAAATTCAACTTTTTGCAGCTCGTTCTTGCGCTGTGAATATTCCATCTGTATTTTGCTCAGTAGCTTTAAGCGTCTGACTTTTGCTTTAAGCCCGTCAATAGATGTACCGTTATATTCCAGAAAATATGATAACAATTTTCCAGATTCGTCAAGTGACAAGTTAATTCTTGCACCCCTCGGAGGAGCCTGCATTTTTTTTCTCAGTTGCATGATTGTATTTCATGTTTACAAGAAACAGTGAAAAAAAAGAGTAAGTTGCTTATCACATGTTTACTCATATCGCTGGAAAGATTTTTGTCAATCCTTTACAAACAATGCGTGTATTACGTGTGCTTATGCAGATATTACGAGACGCTTTTCTCCAAGCTGCTTTTCTGTACCCAATACAAGAAAATTCGTAACCCTCGAATCCATCAATGTCAATCAATAGTCAAGCTGATCTTCTACCTTACGACTTGAAGTTCGAATTTCCAAGAAAACAGCTTAAGCTAGGTGAGGTCAAAATATACCAGATTTAATGTAAATGGTTCAGAATATGAGAGACGACTAAAATACGTTAAAAATATGTTAAGAATCACAAAGTACTGTTCAAAAATAAAATTCTTTCGAAAATTCCCGAACAGGCAGACGTTTAGGTAGTGGTGCATTGGGGATAGTCGTAAAAGGAGAAGCTTCTGGACTTAACAGAGAGAACACAGTAACAACGGTGGCGGTCAAAATGGTTAAAAGATCTGCAGACCTTAAAAGTATAAGAAATCATGCTAAGGAACTCGAAATAATGATCTTCCTCGGAAACCACCCAAACATAGTTAATCTTTTAGGGGCTTGCACAAAAAACATATTCAAATGTAAGTACAACTTGTTTGCATCGTAAAAAGTATGTTGATTAATAATTGTAGTATTATTCCTGGGCAAAATAGGTGAATTACTAGTTATCGTCGAGTATTGCAGACATGGCAATCTGCGTGATCACTTGTTTCGAAATCGATCAAGTTTCCTTAATCAGATAGACTCGGAAACTGGTAAATTCGATTTTTCAATCAAGAAGAAGGATTTACAAGACAATGATGAAAACAGGTTTGACATTTTTCGATATTGTCATTTATCTAATTGAACACAGGAAGTGCCAACATTGAAATTTATCTAACACAGTGAATAGGTAAAATGTGCTTTCACTTTCTGCAGGTTTTTGTCATTAAAAAATGCGTTACTTTTTTTCATATAATTGTTCTACAGATGTGCCTTGCAACCATCGACGTCAACCAAGAATATAAAAAGTGACAAACACAAAAGATGCAAAATTACATCTTCAGAGAACATGGTATATTGGACTTACCAAATAGCTCGCGGGATGGATTTTCTGAGCAAGAAAAGAGTTAGTCTAAGCAAAATTCTGGTTTTAATTTTTACACTTAGAATATTTTCACTTATTCAACGCCATTTCCAGGTTCTCCATGGTGACTTGGCAGCAAGAAATATATTGCTGGCCGATGACAACATTGTCAAGATTTGTGACTTTGGTCTAGCCAAATCGCTGTATAATGAGAGTAAATACAAGAAATGCGATGGCCTGGTACCAGTGAAATGGATGGCGATAGAGTGTTTCAGAGAACAAACATTCTCGACAAAGTCGGATGTTTGGTCTTTTGGTATTGTAATGTGGGAACTTTTCACTCTTACAAACACACCGTATCCAGGTATAAACGCTGAAGACTGCTTTATAAAGCTTTGTGAGGGTTACAGGCTGGAGAAACCACAATATGCTACGGATAGAGTGTGAGTAGAATGATTGTTTTTAGCTCACAGCTTCGTATTTTTCAATTTGCAGTAATGAATGTTCTCGATTTCAGATACGAATTAATGTTTCAATGTTGGAGAGAAAATCCAGAAATGAGGCCAACTTTTACCATGCTTGTTGAAAGCATTGGCTTTTTGATGAATGGTAATCTGAAATTGGTAAGTATAAAAGTTTCAAGTTTTTATTGGAAAGCTCTAAATTTATCGCTCTTAATGGATAAAAACCTAAATAGATTTTTTTTTCCAAAATCACACAGAGAGGAACGCAGCCTGATGTACATGAGCAGTACTAAAACAATGAGAACTTTTATATTGTGCTTATTATATACATTGAGCAATGTGAGATCAGTTTCTGTGTATATTTGTGTTTGAGACTCAAATAAAGAATGATAGTTCCACTAAAATATCTGCTGTTTTTCTACATAACCATTTCCGAGAATTCAGTGATTCAGAGTGACTGGAAATGCTCGAGTCCAGATTTGCTAAAAGTAAAATGCCATATATAATCTTGTAGTAATTCCAGTGTATAAAACCTGTATAAGAAACGTTATCATGTATAACTTTATAACATAAATCACTCAAATGAAATTAAGCACTTACTGACCGCATGCGAAAGATTTGGGGTTTTTTTTGTTACATTTTCAAGCGAGAGCCCTCACCTCCAAATTTTACGTTAGAAATGTTTTTTTGGGGGTAAATAAATATCTAAACTCAGTGAAATTCGGTCTTAATAAAAATCCTAAATTCGCGAAAAAATCGGTTTACACATGATAAACCGCTCAATCAGCGCCGAAATAATGAGTTGTGGAATTGCAGAATCGCGTTATACATATTCAATTTTTTCGCGCGATCGAATTTTCTTCCGCGATGTCTGTTTTTATTCGGTTTTTTTTTGTCGACTGATAATGCTTAAAGCGAATTGATCTTGGAGAGTCGCGACGAAAAATCCGCCGTCGCACGCGATTTTCTTCGCATCTTTCGTTGTCACCGGAAGATGTACTTGAGCGGCTCCGTTTTGAGCATTACGCTGAAATTCATGATCTAGTGTTACAAGTTATTGAAATAAAGTGCCCTTTTCAATGAAGAATGCGGTGAGTTATTGCGTAACGGACAAATTGCACGGTTCCACACGTGTCGGCCTATTTTATGAGCGAAAATTGGATACGAGTGTAACTTCCTCACCTTCGCCCAAGCACACCGGAAATAAATAATTATGAATGATAGCTTTTTCGTTGGCATGGCGTTTTCGGCATTTGCGAATTTCCAAACAGCAGATTTCGGAGATTTTACAGAGTCAAGTATGTTGCAGTTAAATTAATGGCAACCCACATTGAATAACCAATTTGTTTAACTTACAAATTTTTTTTAATGTAAAATATTTTTCAATATTATACAAAACTACAAAATTTTATAAAAAACTTTAAATATAAACCACACTGAAAAACCAATTTTGGTTTACTTTAATAAATTTCTATTTCAAACAAACAAATTTTTTAAAACAGTCTGATATTTTTAATATTAAATTTTTTTGACTGATCCGAAATTTTTCAGAGTCTTGTATAATTTTTTTTTGTCTGAACTAAATATATACTCGTACAAATATAATACTAAATATTTTACAAGTTCAGCAGCAAAAAAGTAGAAATTTAAAACAAACTTGAAAGTTTATCAATGTTTTAATAATATTTTTAACATAAAAATTAAACTAAATCGAAAAATTTTCAAAAATTTATTTTTCTTTGAAAACCATTTGCTTATGCTTACAGTTTTTACCTTCAAACTTTGAAACAAACTATTAAATTGGAAAAACCAATTTGGTTTACTTAAATAAACTTTTAGTTCAATTAAACAAATTTTGTTTAATGTAAAATATTTTTTCAATATTAGAAAAAAATACAAAATTTTATAAAAAACTTAAAATATAAGCCACACTGAAAAACAAATTTTGTTTAATTTGATAAATTTTTAGTTCAGACAAACAAATTTTTTATGATTATCAAATATTTTTAATATTAAATTTTTTTGACTGATCCAAAATTTATTAGAGTCTAATAAAATTCGTTTGTCTGAACTAAATATGTATAAATATATAATACTTAATATTTTACAAGTTCAACAGCAAAAAAATAGAAATTTCTGTTCACTCCTATTTCATCTTTTTTTTTCGTTGTATTAAAAAGTATTTTCATAGAATTTAAAACAAACTTGAAGGTTATTAAATATTTGAATAATATTTTCAACATTTAAAATAAACTTAAATGAAAAATTTTCAAAAATATTATTTATTTGATAACCATTCGCTTATGTTTTACAATTTTCACTTTCGAACTTTGAAACAGTCTATGAAATTGGAAAAACCAATTTGGTTTACTTTAATAAACTTTCGGTTTAGACAAACAAATTTTTTTTAATGTAAAATTTTTTTAGCAAATCTTAGAAAAAACTACAAAATTTTATAGAAAACATACAATACAAAAAAAAATACTCTTCAATAAATTTCTAGTTCAGACAAACAAATTTTTTATGACAGTCAAACATTTTAATTTTGCACAAACGAATTCGAGTTAGCAGAAACATAGATTTTTTTGACTGAACCAAAATTTTTTAGTGTCTCATAAAATTTATTTGTCTAAACAAAAAATTTATTCAAATGAACCATATTAGTTTTTCGGTGTATCATTTCAATTTTCCAATTTCAAATATAATGAAATTCAATTCAAGTAATTTTCAAGTAACTGAGGTTCGTTTTTTTTTTCGGACACTGTATTTGTTCATGTTTCTTTAAAATTGATAGTAATAACAGTAAAGACTTTAGAAAAGTTTAACAACAATTTTTTTATATCTGTGGGTTGCTCAAAAACATAATTTTCAGAATTTTTTCATTATGGATTACTCGGCAACCTTTTTTTTATTTTTTTGAATTTTTCAAATAGATTTGGTTTACTTAAATAAATCAACATCTCAGAAATATACTTGCAATGATCAAGCTTATATTCCTTTTTTTTAATGTTTAATTTTCGATTTTTTTCGAATATTTTTTTTCATTTTGTACTATCATTATTTTTTTATCAAGTTCAACTATTACAGAGTGGAATAAAATTTGAAGAAAAAATTTTTTGGACATTTTATGAACGTTACTGAGACGTTAAGGACTTTTTTCAGGGATTTTTATGATTGTTTCTCCTTCCAAACAATTGTCTCAGAAAGATTTAAAAAACGTATTAATGAAAGTTGAAAAAAATTTTTTTGTTACTTCTCAGTTTATTATTTTTCATTTATTTCTTTTTTGGTGAACTGAATTTCGCCATATACGGGGGGCTCTGCCCCTGGACCTCATCTGGGGGGCTCCGCCTCCCAAACCCCCCCTTGTTAAGACGTTTTTACAACGTCCCCAAGAAGTTTCCAAACTTTTTCGGGATGTTAAAAAATGTGTTAAGGATGTTTATAGAAAGATGTATTCGAAAAAGTTCAGAAAAAGTTCTTTGGGACGTTTTAAAAACGTTAAAATTTTTTTCATTGCGTTTTAAGGTTGTTTCTCCCCTTTTAAACACTTGTTTTAGAAATGTTTTTTAAAAATCACGTTGCCAGGACGTTTTTACAAAGTTCCCAAGACGTCTTCGAACTTTTTTGGGATGTTCTCAGAAAGATGTACCCGACGTTTTGAAAACGTTTCTTGGACGCTTGGTGGTTAGCTTGAATTTGCTGGCCCTTGGGCGAAAATTCGCGCACTCGCCGGCAATTAGCTTCATGACAATTCGACTTTGGCAAGCTTCGCTGCAGAACCTGGGGGGAAAAGAAGAAGGTGCCGTGCTCTTTCTGGCAGAACGTGCGATGTCGTACGCGAATAGTCTCGAACCGCGAGCGCAGCAAAGTGCGCCGTTCGGCGCGTGCTCTCGCGCCACCACGCTGTTGCTTTTCTCCATAGAATATTGAAATCGCGTCCAATTTGCGAATCGTGCCATCATTCCGCGATGACAGTCATTCCCGGATCGTCATTATCCGCTCTCGCGGAGCCCTCGGCGCCGCTTGAGGGCGCCCATGACGAACGACGCATTTTAAGGTTGTACTGTCGTCGAAATAACAACCAATGAAACCTTATTTTCATTTTTTTATGAGTCGTTGATATTTCACGAACAGTAAAAATCATTTTATAGTATTTTCACAAAGTTTACGACGTTGAAAAATCAGACGAGAATTTTTTTTTTTTTTAAATTCACTATCAATGATTGAAAAATTCATAAAATCATTGATAATGAAATTTGTCGTTTCAAAAAAAGGTCAAACTTTCAAGATTCTTGTGATTAAAAGTTTGTTTTTTTAATTTTATTTTCTGTAAAAATGTTTAAAATTTTTTCACAAAAATTCCATTTTATAAGAAATTTACAAGATTTATTAATTCTATATTATTTATATATGAAATAATAAATAATTCTAAATTTATATATTTAAATTCTAAAATTAACATTAAAAAAATTTTCAGATATTATTATTTCTTTGAAAAACCGTTTGCTTACGTTTTACAATTTTCACCTTCGAACTTAGAAACAATCTATTAAATTTCGGGATTAAAATTTTTTTTAAATTTATGTTCACAGTTTTTAGTTATTACACAAATGCTATTAAACATTTAACAAGTTCAACAGCAAAAAAGTAAACATTTCCGTTCACTACCATTCCATCTTTTTTTTTTCCAAGTTTTCGGAACGAGTCTAAAACGAGCATAGTCCCAGTTTTTTTAATAATGAATTTAAATTCAAGATTACGAATTTTCATTACATCTTGAAAAAACAATACCATGAATTTCCCAACTATTTTTTGATTAACTTTTCAATATAAAAAACATAAAAATTTAGGCTTCACATCTCCAAATTCCAATTACAAATCATGAGAGATCATTCAAGAATTGTCATTGACATTACGATGACAGTACGAGTACACGGAAATATCGATCAGAATTTTCATTATTCATTTTCTTAGCTCCCCCCTCCCCTCCCCCTTCCACCAATATTTTTTTTGCTTTTTTTTCTATGACGACAGCGATTGTGGCAGCAAGTGACATTCTTACGAGACTTGTTAATAAATTGATTTCAATAGCGCATTGTCTATGAATAATTCTTTGTTTTTTTTTGCTCAGTTTAATTTTTTACCAAATTCATTAAAGCTGCTCTGCTGATTCATTTTAACTTTTTCCGATCACGCGAACGTTATGAATCATTTTGATTTAATGATTTCAGTCAAGTTCAAGAATAACTAAGACTTGTTACTGCATTTGTTAAATTTTTTTATACGTGATCTTATCGTTTTGAAATCAATAATAATGAATTTTTTTTAATGTTTAAAGATTCCTGGAATTCAATGAATTTATATTCGCTTGTATGATAAATTGTTTTTTCTTTCTGCATTGTTGTGCATTTTTGGATTTTTATTTTATCATAGAAACAAATTTCGAATTATAGTTTATTTTCTAAGAAATTCCGAAAAAATTGAGTTCTTTCAGAAAAAATACATTAATTTTGCATAAATCTTTGAAAATTTTTTTCTTTTAACTTTGAGGATTTACACACGAAAATCATCTAGTTTAATTTCAAAAAATTAAAGGCGATTCGGTAATTATTTTTTGTATAAGATTTATTATTGTCATCTTGTTCCAAATATTTATTTTACAAATCAGACTTTGTTTAACTAATAAATCTTGTCCAGTAAAGGAGTAGGGATTAAAAGGAAAGAAAACGTTGTAGCCAATAAATGCGATACAGGGAAGTTCATAATTACGAAGCGGTAAATCAAGCGTTCTATAAAGTGCAAGACGGTAGCTTATCTTCTTTGCACACTTCTAGGTTAGTCGAGTATTGGATTAAGTGCAATGTAGAAGAGGAAAAATTGCCAGATTTATTGAAAGTGATAAAGGTTTTTTACTTTGAAAAGCAAAGAATTTGATATATGTCAATATGAAATATACGCAAATTATTGAGAATCCTTTTTCAAATAAAAATATTGTTATGATGTAAATAAAACATTTTTTTATGAATAATTCCAGAGGATGTGAGAAAATTGAAAAATATGTTAGCACTTGATGTATGCAAGTTATAGAATTTTTAAAACTTAATTATGAACGTTACAAAATATTTTTATAAACTAGACTTGGATGTTATTAATTTGTAACAAATAAAATAAAAAATACTAATAATTTTAATTAAAATTTTTTAAATTAAACAATTATTTTTTATTTTATTAATCGTTTTCAATCATTTAATTCAATGAATAATTCAATTCAATAATTAAAAATGGTTTTTCAACAATTTTTTCATTTTTCATTATTTTGATTTTATTTTTAAATTCAGAATTTTTTTTGATTGAGTGATGATTAAATTTATAATAACAAATAAAAATATTGTTATGATGTAAAAGACATTTTTTTATAAATAATTTTCGAAGATATGAGCAAATTGAAAAAAAATTGTACACTCGATGATGCAAGTTATAGAATTTTTAAAACTGCATTATGAACATAACAAAATATTATTATAAACTAGACTTGTAAATTATAATTTATATATAATTTTAATAATTATTCATAAATAGTAAAATAATTAAGTAATAATAAATAATTAAATAATTATTAATTTAAACATTGAAAAAATTGTTTTGTACAAATCCTGCTTTCTTTTGAGTTTCTCGAATTCTCAAAAATCTTTATTAAATATAGCGAAACTATAGTGAGTTTCTTGAAACTTTTTAAAAAATCGTAAGAATAATTTTTAACTTTTTTATTATTTCTCAATTTTATCTACAGCAATATAACTAATTATAAAATAAATATTAATTGCAATTATATGTAAAAGTAAGAAATGAACAACATTTGCAGAATCAAAAAAAAGTTTGTATCATCTTTATTTAAATGATAATAATCTTCGAAAATATAAATATTCGTCAATTAGACCAGTGATTGAGAAAATTTCGTAAAATACTTATTCATTAAAGAAAAAAAAAGGTTTCTATCTTCACTAGAATTTTGCTAATTTTACAAAATATTATTTTGATATTGTGGATTATAGAAAAAAATTTTTTTAATTAATCAACAGTTTATTCATAGATTTGTTTATTTGAATCTTGGATTTTGAAAATAAACAAATTTTTATTCATATTCAATACTACTATTCAAACTCCTAAAAATTGTGTTATTATTGACATATTTATAGATATTCACAATATGCATTTCATAGATTATAAAATGAAATGAATAAATCTTGTCAACATGAAAACTATAAATTTATCAAAATTATCCACATAATAAAAACTTTTTTCAATTAACGAAAAATCTATTTTTTGAGTTTGCGATTGTTTTTTATTGTGTTCAACCGAATTTTATGATTTAGTCTTGTGCATAAACTATAAAATAGACTTTTTCAATATGATTTACATACATTTGCAATAAGTTAGCTAATTATTATTAGTCAAAATGATGGAATCATAAAGAAACCAAAAATTTTTATTTTTAAGTAGCAAATTTTTTGCGCTGTGAAATAAATGAATTCTTTATTTAATGAAAAATTTATTTATATTCATCGACATTAATAAAAATTATTGTTTCAATATATTTTTATAAATAGGCACATATATTATTCGGTATTTTTAAATATTTTCATACAAAGTTTGCATGTAATGAACATACTGTAAATCATAATAAAATAGTCAATTATCTAGTTTTTATACAATTTTTAATCACAAAATGTTATTTAACACAATAAAAAAAATAATCACATACTTAAAAAAAATATTTTTTCAATCATCCCCTTATACTTTTAAAAGATAGTTTACGTGACTAATAAATATTTTTATACTTTTTTAAATGATGTATATTTTGTCTACGAATCAATAGAAATATAGAACAATTTATTTATCCTAAGGAAAACAATAAACGGATTTTTAAATGATTTTCATGATTTCTCGATCCTTTAAAACCAAAAAAAATTGAAGACGCATTTTTTGTTTCTTCCTTTGAAGGGTCATATTTTTATGAGAGCCCTATATAAGTAAGAAAGTTTAAAAAGAAGAAAAAAAGGTAGTTTTTAATTTTTTTGCCTTCAAAAGTTCGAGAATCTTGAATATTATGAAGAATAAAAATGGGGTGTTGTCTAATAAATGAAAAATCGGTAGTGGGTCACTTTTTCTAAAATATGTTTTCTACTATGGCAGAGTTAAGAACAATTTTTTTTTTTATATGTCACTTTTTTTAAAATAATGTTTTTCCCATGCATCCGTAAAAAAGGCCACTTTATTTCTATGGAATGCGGGAACAAAAGCCCCTTTTTGGGGTACTCGGAAATCAGCGGTAATTATCAATAAAACCCTAGAGAAATATTAATAAATCCCAGATCACAGGGAAGAAAGTTGCCTGATCCGTGATTTCTTGATATTTCCCTAGGATTTTATTGATAAATCCCGCTGATTTCCAAGTACTCCAAAAAGAGGATTTCGTTCCTGCGTTCCATAAAAATGAAGTGGCCACTTTTACACATGCATGGCAAAAAATATTGT
>JAPYZL010020134.1:0-10015 GCA_030522825.1 Platygaster orseoliae
AAATTGTCAACATAAGTGAAGGTCATGAGTACCAACATAACGCCACCAAAAGATCAAAAATCAAACATACGTAGCCCGCGAAAATTCAAAATTCGCGATGCTTTTTGAACAAACCTCGTATACTCTCAAAGTTATTTTAGTATTATAAATGGAAAGCCAGATGCATAATCCGTCGGTAAATGCCGATAGTAGAAGCCAGCGGCAAAAGCCGGCGGTAAAAGCCGGCGGAAAAAAATATTTGACTGAAGATGATGTAGCAACGAGATTAATAGAACTAAAGTTATTTATATACTCTCATAGTTATTTTTGTATTATAAATGGAAAGCTAGCTGTATATTCTGGCGGAAAATGACGATCGTAGAAGCCAGAGGCAGAAACCAGCGGTTAAAGCCGACGGTAAAATGTATTTGACTGAAGATGATGTTCTAGTAACGAGATCATTAGAGCGAAAGTTAATTATGTACACTTCTAGTTATTTTAGAATTATAAATAGAAAGCCAGCAGTAAAATCTGGTGGTCAGTGCAAACGGTAGAACCCAGCGGTAAATGCCGGCGGAAAAATATATTTGACTGAAGACGATGTCCTAGAAACAAGATCATGAGAACGAGAGTTAGTATATATTCTTATAGTTATTTATGTATAATAAATGGAAAGCCAGATGTATAATCCGGCGGTAGAAGCCAGCGGTGAAAAGTATTTGACAGATGGTGATGTATTGGCAACGAGATCATGAGAACTAAAGTTTGTTTTATACTCTGATAGTTATTTTAGTATTGTAAATGGAAAGCCAGGTGTATATTCCGGCGGAAAATGCCGATCGTAGAAGCCGGCGACAGAAGCCTGCGGTAAAAGGCGGTGGTAAAATCCGGCGGTAAAAAATATTTGACTGAAGATGATGTTAAACAAACGAGATCATAAGAACGAAAGCTAGTATATACTCTTATATTTAGATCAGTTTTTTAAATAAAAAGCCAGCTGTATAATCCGCCGATCAATGCCGATGGTAGAAGCCAGCGGCAGAAACCGACTGTAAAAGCCGGCGGTAAATTGTATTTGACTAAAGATGATGTTCTACCAACGACGACATGCGAAAGAAATTTGGTTACATACGCTTAAAGTTATTTTAGTATTATAAATGTATAGCCAGCTGTATTATCCGGCGGTAAATGCCGATGGTAGAAGCCAGCGGCAGAAGCCGGCGGTAAATGCCGGCGACAAAAATATTTGACTGAAGATGATGTTCTGGAACGACACTATTAGAACGAAAGTTAGTTATATACTCTTATAGTTATTTTAGTATTGTTAATGGAAAGCCTGCAGTAAAATCCGGCGGTCAATGCAAACGGCAGAAGCCGGCGGTAAAATATATTTGACTGAAGATAATGATCTAGCAACGAGATCATAAGGACGAAAGTTAGTTATATACTCACATAGTTACTTTAGTATTATCAATTGAAAGCCAGCTGTATAATCCGTCGATAAATGCCGATGGTAGAAGCCAGCGGCATAAGTCGGCGGTAAAAGCCGGCGGTAAATGCCGGCGGTAAAAATATTTGACTGAAGATGATGTTTTGGAACGAGACCATTAGAACGAAAGTTAGTTATATACTCTCATAGTTATTTTAGTATTGTTAATGGAAAGCCAGCTGGATAATCCGGCGGTAAATGTCAATGGTAGAAGCCAACGGCAGAAGCCAGCGGTAAAAAATATTTGACTGAAGATGCTGTACTAGAAACAAGATCATGAGGACGAAAGTTAGATATATACTCTGATGGTTATTGTAGTATTGTAAATGGAATGCCAGCTGCATAATCCGGCGGTAAATGCCGATAATAGAAGCCAGCGGCAGAAGCCTGCGATAAAAGCCGGCGGTAGAATGTATTCGACTAAAGATGATGTGTGATCAACGAGATCATGAGAAAAAAAATTAATCATATACGCTTATAGTTACTTTATTATTATAAATGGAGAGCCAGCTGTATTATCCGGCCGTAACGGCCAATGATAGAAGCCAGCGCAGAAGCCGGCTGTAAGAGCCGGCGGTAAAAAGTATTTCAATGAAGATGATGTTCCTTGAACGAGATCATGAGAACGAAATTAAGTTATATACTCTCATTGTTATTTTCGTATTATTAATGGAAAGCCAGCTTAAATTCCGGCGGAAAATGCCGATCGTCGAAGCGAGCGGCAGAAGCCGGCGGTAAAAAATATTTGACTGAAGATGATGTTCTAGAAACAAGATTATGAGAACGAAAGATAGTTATATTCTCTTATAGTTATTTTAGTATGATCAATGAAATTCACCTGTATGATCCGTGGTTTAATGCCGATTGTAGAAGCCAGCAGCAGAAGCCGGCGGTAAAAAATATTTGACGGAAGATGATGTTCTAGAAACGAGATCATGAGATCGAATATTAGTATATACACTTATATTTATTTCAGTATTATAAACAGAAAGCCAACTGCATAATCCGGCGATAAATGCCGATGTTAGAAGCCAGCGGCAGAAGCCGGCTGTAAAAGCCGGCAGTAAAAGTTATTTGAATGAAGATGATGTTCTAGCAACGAGATCATGAGAAACAAAGTTAGTTTTAAACTCTTATAGGTATTTTAGTAATATAAATGGAAGGCAACTGTATAATCCGGCGGTGAATGCAAACGGTAGAAGCCAGCTGTAGAAGCCTGCGGTAAATGTCGGCGGTAAAAAGTATTTGACTGAAGATGATGTTCTAGCAACGAGATCTTTAGAACGAAAGTTAGTTATATACTCCCATAGTTATTTTAGTACTATAAATGGAAAGCCAGCTGTTGAATACGGCGCTAAATGTAAACGGTAGAAAGCAGCGACTGAAGCCGGCGGTAAAAGACGGCAGTACAAATATTTGACTGAAGATGATGTTCTAGAAACGAGATCATGAGAACGAAAGTTAGTATGTACTCTTATATTTATATCAGTTTTATAAATAGAAAGCCAGCTGTATAATCTGGCGATAAATGCCGATGGTAGAAGCCAGCGACAGAAGCCTGCTGTAGAAGCCGACGGTAAAATGTATTTGACTGAAGATGATGTTCTAGCAACGAGATCACGAAAACAAAAGTTAGTTATATACTCTTATAGTGATTTTAGTATTACAAATCGAAAGTCAGCTGTATATTTCGGCGGAAAATGCCGATCGTAGAAGCCAGCGGCAGAAGCAGGCGGTAAAAGCCGGCGGTAAAATGTATTTGACTGAAGATGTTGTTTCAGCAACGAAATCATGAGAACGAAAGTTAATTATATACTCTCATAGAAACTTTATAATTATAAATAGAAAACTAGCTGTATAATTCGGCGACAAATGTGAATAGTAGGAGGCAGCGTCAGAAGCCGCCGGTAGGAGTCGGCAATAAAAAATATTTGACTGAAGATGATGTTCTAGAAACGAGATCATGAGAACAAACGTTAGTTATATACTCTTATAGTTATTTTAGTATTATAAATGTAAAGCCAGCTGTATATTCCGGCGGAAAATGCCGATTGTAGAAGCCAGCGGCAGAAGCCGGCGATAAAAGCCGGCGGTAAAACCCGGCGGTAGAAAATATTTAACTGAAGGTGATGTTCTAACAACGATGCCATGAGGACGAAAGTTAGTTATATACTCTTATAGTTATTTCAGTATTATAACTAGAAAGCCAGCTGTATAACCCGACCATAAATGCCGATGGTAGAAGCCAGCGGCAGAAGCCGGTGGCAAAAGATGGCGGAAAATGTATTTGACTGAAGATGGTGTTATAGGAACGAGATCATGAGAACAAAAGTTAGTTAAATAATCTTCTAATTATTTTAGTATTATAAATACAAAGCCTGCTGTATATTCCGGCGGAAAATGCCGATTGTAGAAGCCAGCGGCAGAAGCCGGCGATAAAAGCCGGCGGTAAAACCCGGCGGTAGAAAATATTTGACTGAAGGTGATGTATTAACATCGACATCATTTGAACGAAAGTTAGTTATATACTCTCATATTTATTTTAGTATAATAATGCAAAGCCAGCTGTATAATCCGGCAGTAAATGTAAACGGTAGAAAGCAGCGGCAGAAGCCAGCAGTAAAAAATATTTGACTGAAGATGATGTTCTAGGAACGAGATCATTAGAGCGAAAGTTAGTTATATACTCTTCTAGTTATTTCAGTATTATAAATAGAAATCCAGCTGTATAATGCGGCGGTAATTGCAAACAGTAGAAGCCATCGGTAAAAGCCGGCGGTAAAAAGTGATTAACTGAAGATGATGTTCTAGAAACGAGATCATGAGAACGAAAGTAACTGTCTACTCTTATAGTTATTTCAGTATGACGAATAGAAAGCCGGCTGTATAATCCTGCGGTAAATGCCGATGGCAGAAGAAAGCGGCAGAAGCCGGCGGGAAAAGACGGCGGTAAATGCCGGCAGTAAAAAGTATTTGTCTGAGGATGATGTCCTAGCAACGAGGTCATGAGAACGAAAGTTAGTTATATACTCTTCTTGTTATTTGAGTATTATTAATGGTAATCTAGCTGAATAATCCGGCAGTAAATGTCGACAGTAGAAGCTAGCGGCATAAGCGGGCGGTAAAAGCTGGCGGTAAGAGCCGGCGGTAAATGCCGGAGGTAAAAAATATTTGACTGAAGATGATGTTGTAGCAACTAGATCATTAGAACGAAAGTTAGTTATATACTCTCATAGTAATTTTACTATTATAAATTGAAAGCCAGCTGTATATTCTGGCAGAAAATGCCGATCGAAGAAGCCAGCAGCAGAAGCCGGCGGTAAAATGTATTTGACTGAAGATGATGTTCTAGCAACGAGATCATTAAAACGAAAATTAATTACATACTCTGTTTATTATTTATGTATAATAAATAGAAAGCCAGCTGTATAATCTGGCGGTAAATGCAAACGGTAGAAGCCAGCGGCCGAAGCCGGCCGTTAGAGCCGACGGTAAAATGTATTTTACTGAAGACGCTGTTCTAGCAACGAGATCTTGAGGACGAAATTTAGTTTTATACTCTTATAGATATTTTATCGTTATAAATGGAAAGCCAGCTGTATTATCCGTGGTTAAATGAAGATGGTCGAAGCCAGCTGCCGAAGCCGGAGGTAAAAGACGGTGGTAAAATATATTTGAATGAATATGATGTTCTAGGAACGAAATCATTAGAGCGAAAGTTATTTATGTACTCTTATAGTTATTTTAGTAATAAAATAGAAAGCCAGCAGTAAAATCCGGCAGTCAATGCAAACGGCAGAAGCCGGCGGTAAAAGCCGGCGGTATAAAATATTTGACTGAAGATGATGTTATAGAAACGAGATCATAAGAATGAAAGCTAGTATATACTCTTATATTTATTTCAGTATTATAAATAGTAAACCAGC
The DNA here is from genome assembly GCA_030522825.1 of Platygaster orseoliae. Lineage (NCBI taxonomy): Eukaryota > Metazoa > Arthropoda > Insecta > Hymenoptera > Platygastridae > Platygaster > Platygaster orseoliae. The sequence goes on from JAPYZL010020134.1 coordinate 5,395, forward strand.
TGTATAATCCACCGATCAATGCCGATGGTTGAAGCCAGCGGCAGAAACCGACTGCAGAAGCCGGCGGTAAATTCTATTTGACTGAAGATGATGTTCTACCAACGTGATCATAGGATAGAAGTTTGGTTATATACGCTTAAAATTATTTTAGTATTATAAATGGAAAGCCAGCTGTATCATCTGGAGGTAAAATCCAATGGTAATAGCCAGCGGCAGAAGCCGGCGGTAAATGCGTGTGGTAAAAAATATTCGACTGATGATGATTTTCTAGAAACGAGTTCATTAGAACGCAAGTTAGTTATATACTCTCATAGTAATTTTCGTATTAATAATCGATAGCCAGCTATATGTTCCGGCGGAAAATGCCGATCGTAGAAGCCAGCGGCAGAAACCAGCGGTAAAAGCCGGCAGTAAAAAATATTTGACTTAAGATGATGTTCTAACAACGAGATCATTAGAACGTAAGTTAGTCATATACTCTTATTTTTCTTTTAGTATTAGTAATGGAACGCCAGCTGTATGATTCGTCAGTAAATGCCCATGGTAGAAGCCAGCGGCAGAAGCTGGCGGTAAATGCCGGCGGTAAAAAATATTTGACTGAAGATGATGTTATAGCAATGAGATCATTACAACGAATGTTAGTTATGTACTCTCATAGTTATTTTAGTATTATAAATGGAAAGCCAGCTGTAAATTCTGGTGGAAAATGCCGATCGAAGAAGGCAGCTGCAAAACCCGGTGGTAAAAGCCGGCGGTAAAAAATATTTGACTGAAGATGTTGTTCTATAAACGAGTTCAATAAAGCGAAAGTTAGTTATATACTCTTCAAGTTATTTTAGTATTATGAATAGAAAGCAAGCTGTATAATCCAGGGGTAAATGTAAACGGTAGAAGCCAGCGGCAGAAGCCAGCAGTAAAAGCCGGCAGTGAAAAGTATTTAACTGAGGATGATAAGCTGGCAACCAGATCATGAGAAACAATGTTACTTATATACTCTTTTAGTTATTTTAGTGTTATAAATGGATAGGCAGCTGTATTATCTGACGGTTAATGCCGTTGGTAAAGCCAGCGGTAAAACCCGGCGGTAAAATGTATTTGACTGGAGATGATGTTCTAGCAACGAGATCATGAGAAATAAATTTAATTCTATACTCGTATAGTTATTTGTGTATTATAAATGGAAGGCAGATGTATAATCCGGCGGTAAATGCCGGCGGTAAAAAGTATTTGACTGATGGTTATGATCTAGCAACGAGATCTTTAGATCGAAAGTTAGTTATATACTCTCATAGTCATTTAAGTATTATAAATAGGAAGCCAACTGTTTAATACGGCGGTAAATGTAAACGGTAGAAAGCAGCGACAAAGCCGGCGGTCTAGCCGGCGGTAAAAAATATTTGACCGAAGATGATGTTCTAGGAACGAAATCATGAGAACGAAAGTTAGTTACATACGTTTATAGTTATTTTAGTATTATAAATGGAATGTCAGCTGTATTTTCCGGCGGTTAATGCAAACGGTTGAAGCCAGCGGTAGAAGCCGGCGGTGAACGCCGGCGGTAAAAAACATTTGACTGGAGATGGTGTTCAAGTAACGAGATCATGAGAACGAAAGTTAGTGTATACTCTCATAATAATTTAAGTGGTATAAATAGAAATGCAGCTGTAGAAGACGGCGATAAATGCCGATGGTAGAGGCCAGTGGCAGGAGCCGGCTGAAGAAGCCGGCGTTAAAATGAATTTGACTGAAGATGATGTTCTAGCAACGAGATCATGAAGACGAAAGTTATTTATATACTCTTTTAGTAATTTTAGTATTATAAATGGAAAGCCGGATGTATCTTCCGGCGGAAAATGCTGATGGTAGAAGACAGCGGAAGAAGCCGGCGGTAAAAGCCGGCGGTAAAATGTATTTGACTTAAGATGATGTTCTAGCAACGAGATCAGCAGAAGGAAAGTTACTTATATACTCTTTTAGTTATTTTAGTATCATAAATGGGAAGCCAACTGTATCATCTAGAGGTAAATGCAAACGGTAGAATCTAGCGACAGAAGCCGGCGGTAAAATGTATTTGACTGAAGATTTTCTTCTAGCAACGAGATCATGAGAACGAAAGTTAGTTATATACTCTCATAATTATTTTAGTATCATTAATAGAAAACTAGCTGTATAATTCGGCGGTAAATGTAAACGGTAGGAGGCCGCGGCAGAAGCCGCCGGTAAAAGCCGGCAATAAAAAATATTTGACTGAAGATGATGTTCTAGAAACGAGATCATTAGAACGAAAGTTAGATATATACTCTTATAGTTATTTTAGTATTATAAATGAAAATGAAGCTGTATAATCCGGCGGTTAATGCCGATGGTAGAAGCCAGCGGCAGAAGACTGCGGTAAAAGCTGACGGTAACATGTATTTGACCGAAGATGGTGTTCTAGAACGACATCATGCGGACAAAATTTATTTATATACTTTTATAGTTATTTTAGTATTATAATCGGAAATCTAGCTGTATGCTCCGTGGTTAAATGCCGATGGTAGAAGTCAGCGGCAGAAGCCGGAGGTAAAAGCCGGTGGTAAAAAATATTTGACTGAAGATGATGTTCTAGGAACGAGATCATTAGAGCGAAAGTTTTTATATACTGTTCTAGTTATTTTAGTATTATAAATAGAAAGCCAGCTGTAGAATCCGGCGGTAAATGCAAACGATAGAAGCCAGCGGTAGTAGCCAGCGGTAAAAGCCGGCGGTAAAAAATTTTTTTACTGAAGTTGATGTTTTGGCAACGAGATCATGAGAACGAAACTTAGTATATACTCTTATAGTCATTTCAGTATTATAAATAGAAAGCCAGTTGTATAATCCGGCGGTAAATGCCAATGGTAGAAGCCAGCGGCAGAAGCCGGCGGTAAAACCCGGCGAAAAAAAATATTTGACTGCAGATGATATTCTAGTAACGAGATCATTAGAACGAAAGTTAGTTATATACTCTCATAGTTATGTTAGTATTACTAGATTAGGTTTGCGCGCCCGTGGGGCGCGCCATTGCTTTCGCATTGAACAACTGAGTTGCTTTTACAGAAAAAAACAGATTGTAAAATTAACTTATCAAACGTTATGTTTATGATTTTTCGGTTTGCTTGCAGTCTGTACGTACTTGCGTAATGTAAAGCGGTGTCTACAATGGACTGAACGCAACGCAATGACGCAACGCAAAAGTTTAATGTAAACCAACATTGCTCAGTTTGCATTGCGTCGTTGCGTTCAGTGTTCTGCGTACATTTCAGACCTCGTTCATAACGTACTAAAAGTTGTAAAAATTACAGTTATCGTATTACGATTATCTGGCGTGAAATGAACGCAATTCGAAATTTGTACAGGCAGTTGAGATTTTGCACTTTTTGTGGACATGTTTTAACACTAAAAATATGTTACGTCATTTTGGCTCAATCATAGCAATGCCAACTTTTTATAAGAACGAATTATCTTCGTAAGTATACTTTTTAGGTCTTACGCTGACCGATGCACTATTTCACTGCTCGTTTGCACTGGTTTACAGGATAGCAAGATAATAGCATCGCTGTTAACTTCATATTATGTGATCTTTTTATTCCTACGTCAAATTCATTGATAAAGTTCTTTGAAAACGTAATTTTTTGTTATCTGTCTATTTTGTTTATTTCCAGTATATATTTGTAAAGCGTCCCATGCTCGCACTCTTGACACGGCAACATAGAATTGCCCATGATTAAAAACTTCTCTACGAAGATCAATGCCAATTCTTTCAAAAGTTTGTCCTTGAGATTTGTTTATAGTCATGGCAAACGCTAGTTTAATAGGGAATTGCCTACGTTTAAAACTAAAAGGATAAATATTTTCACAATTTAGGGTAATACGATTGATGAATGTGATTTCCCCAGCTTTGTCTCCTGTCAATATTTCACATTTCAACAAATAATCACCTAAATTGAGAACCAGCAATTTTGTTCCATTGCACAACCCTTCACTTATATCAAGATTACGTATGAGCATGATGACACTATTTTGACGTAAACGCAACTCGTGGGGGGGAGGGGGGGGGGGTAAAGTAGCTGGTAATAATGTGTTCAGATATTCTGGCAACAAAGTTTCGCTAATGTCACCATTATCGTTTGAAGTATCAACTGTATCAATACTTTTGTACGTTCGTTCAGTTGATGGGTCTAATAAAGACACATTTTGTTGGTTAATTTCTTGTACGTCAACGTTACGTGCAAAAAGAATTGCACATTCTGATGCTCTTCTGAATTCACGATCACGGAGCATATCCCCATATATGTTTTCAACAATGTCACTTCCGTTTGGGGCTAAACAACAGGCAGGTATTTCAATATTATCGTTACTGTCATTTAAAACACCGTCTCCAACATTTAACACAAATTTTGCGAATTCTTTTTCTTCTGGTTTAGCTCTCATATTCTGCGTTAGAGCGCATTTTTTAAAATGATGCCACAAATGGCTGAACTTGATTGACAAATTAATAGATTCATTCCGAGTTCCCTTGTCTTGAATGGGTAACAACTGTCTGAAATCACCTCCAAGAACAACAACTTTGCCACCAAAAAAGACATCATTTTGCATTATA
>JAPYZL010020149.1:0-17821 GCA_030522825.1 Platygaster orseoliae
TATTGTTTTTTAAATAACTACTCACGCGGCGAAAAGCGCAACAACTTGCGCTCACCACCTCATTCGCTGTGCCTAATGTGATAAACTTCATTTTAAAGTGAGGAATAACAAATTGGTCAAAAGATATATAGCGTTAATTTTTTTATATAACTTTGCAAGTTACAGATTGCAAAAAAAAACGCTCAAAACTTTGTTTGATTCTTACATGTTTTCGTGGCGTTTTCGTTTTTGCCCTGCTCGTAATGTGATTTCACTTGGCGTCGCAAATGCTTATAATTAAGGTAATAGAAGGCTTGATTTTTATAGACACAATGTGAAAAATAGAAATTCGATTTCACAGTTTTGTAGAGAATGAGAATTCTATTCTAATTCTAATTTTCATTCTATTCTATTCCATTCTATGAGAATCAGTTTTGTAGATATTGTTAGAATGACTATAAAAATGTGTAGAAACACGCTTAATGCATGAAAAATTTGGAAAATATGGTAGTAGGGTGGATGAATTATCAAGATCCTTGATCATTCATGTGATAATACAGGATGTCCCAAAGTCTCATATACAAAAAAAATATGGCAGATTCCTTGCGAAAATCAAAGATTGTTTTTCCTTTTCCATTTTTCGAAAAAATGAAAATTGATAAAGTTATTGGCGATTACTTAACACCTTACGTAGCTATACAGTAGTTACAGCCGCAGCGGATACTTAAGAATTACGGCAAGCGCCTGACTCGTCTGACTGCACTGGTCTGATTATTCAGCTATACGTAAGCTGTTAAGGCAATGCGAGCGCCACTGGGTTTCCAGCGAGTGCGAGAGAGATGCATAGAATGGGAACCGCGCCAAAGCGATAAAGACGCACAATTCCAGCGCTTTTCTCAATATCGCTAATAACTTTCTCAATTTTCATTTTTTCAATTGGGACACCCTGTATAAAAGACCTTAATAAATTTATACGACCTTTAAAAAACGAGAAATTTTTATTCATATTTTCGAATATCGAGAAAATTTTGAAAATAAGCTTGACGAGATGCTACGATACTTTTTCTTATTGAATGCATTTTTATAGGATACGAATTCCAGCCGAATCAATTTTTCAACATGTATTCGAGCTTAGTGTATTTCCATGAATTTGATTATTATAAGTGATCATTACGAATGTTTGTCAAAATATTGACATAGATCTATGACAGAAAAACCGATGTAGTTCGTCGCACTTTTCGCCGCGTGAGTAGTTATTTAAAAAACAATACTGTTATTATTAACTACTGCGACACGCGGAAACAATTTTAACATTATTTTCAGAATTCTTATGAACAAGTATTTTATTATTTTTGTCATTTTTTTAAGTAAAACCAACAAAAACATCGGAACTTATTAATTATTTATTTATTAATAGTTAGTAACTGAATTTGACAAAAATTCACATCTTGATTGTATCGCTATAGCAAGAGAAAAGTTGTGTCAAAATTTCATGGAAATCGATTGTTAATTAACCGAGTTACGACGAGTTTAGTTTATTGAGATTTCGTATATCGGCGCTTCAGCGTGTCATCCCCTCTCCTGCCTACTGGCCGGGCGCGAACCCTTATTCTATCGGTACCTTCATATATTACGGAAAGAAATAATATTTTAGTTTCGTTAAGTTACTTTGACCAATTGAAATCGAAACTGATAGCAAAAACTGACGAAAAATTGACATTTCAGTAGTTTCGATTTTTTTTAACAACCATCCACCACACTGAAAAATCTGAAAAAATTCTGTCATAGAAATTAAAACAGTACTAATTTATACTGAAAAACTTGACTTTTTAGGCCTCCAAAAGTTGCGAAAATTCGCGTGCAAAAATTTTTGCAATTTTTTTGCACGTGAAATTCACGCTCTAAGATTCCCAAAAAATTTGCTAACATGCAGGACATGTGAATAAAGCTGAGTGAATTTTTCCAGATTTTTCGGATGATTAGTTTAGCCAAAAAATGCGAAAAACGTAATTCGCAAAATCAGTGATTACTAATCCAATATGGCCGCCATGTGGTTGAAAATTTGCATAAAGATATTACAGATAACCCTCTTCAATATGACCAATACGAAATTCGATTTGGATCTGGGGCCAATTTCATATGCTTACCCGGCTACACCCTTTCTTTTAATTATCGATGCAGCTACATTTGAATTCAAAAATTATGTAACTTCGAATTTAAATTTTCGAAATTTATTTTGATTTTTTTATCATTTAATCCTTTGAAAAGTTTTTTCTTACTTGTCTCTCATTTTCAGAATTAAAATATAAATTTCATCGATTATAGGATTCTCTATACAAGGATTCTGAGTTCTATATATTGCTATTAAAAAATTTCATAATCACTTTCTTAAGATTTGTTGTATTTATATGTTATTGAAATAAAATTTCTGGCGAATTTCGTATTAAATAGTTAAATCTTTTTTTTTTTTTTTTGAAACAAAGAATCAAAAAAAAAAATTTTTGTGTCTGTTTGCTCCAGAATTCATATTTAAAAAATAAAACATGGTTTTTGAACTTTGCGTTTCATAATCCAGATTAATAGAATCCGATTCTTGGTCAACATAAAGAAATAAAATTTCCATACCTTAACATTAAATATTGTAAACAAGGAAATTGAGAATTCTCAAATCCGAAATTTCTGAACAGAATAATTCATATCAAGGTAACTACTAAAACCAGCAACAATAATTGCAATTGTTTTTACTCATTTAAACCGTATAAAACTATAGAATTCACAAAAAAGCTCCAATTTTATTATTTTTTTAAATAACTAGCCTTAAGCTTATTCAAAACCCGTAATTTCTCAACTCGTATAATAAAGTACTATTTTAACTTTTATACAAACATAGTTAAAGCGGTTTTCGAATTGCACGCAAGCCCAGTTTTCATCCCCCTCGTCTTCGTCCCATTGTTTACAGTCACTTGCACGCGCTCTTTTGTTCCTCGTTTTTCCCGGCGCCGCGCGATATCCCGAAATTGCACGGGAAAAACTGCGGACCCGGCTTCGGCGTTACGTAATGTTCCGGAATGAATTCCTGCCTCGTTTCGTTCTACCAGGATACGTGCGTTATCGCGGGTGCTCTCGAAAAATCGAGCTTCGTGCAGTCTATGAATTGCTGCTTTCGCAAGGGACCAAACTTGAGTTTTCCACGATAGTTCGATTACTGATTTCCCAAAGAATTTTCCAGTTTATCCCTCCCGACATCAAATAATTTAAAGAAACGTAAACGTTTTTCAGTGTTGAGGAAAATTCGATGAACTTGGAATAATTGTTCTCTCATCGTTATTTATAAATCTCCAAAAAATTCCGAAGAATGCTTATATTCAATGCCGCGGGTCGTAAAGAGATTATTTCATTTTCCATAAATTCGATGAAAATACGTGCAAGACCTGCGTTATCAGCCAAAATGCTAAATTCCCCGCAAAAGCCAAGCACTTTCAACAATAACAGATCCTTGAAAGCGATGTTTTATCAAACATGTTATTGCGCGGGATTATTTAAAAGCGCATGCGACCGGCCATTGAAACGCAAAAAGCCTATAATCGACGAAAATTACTTATTAGCTCATGTAGATCCATGCATTGATATAATTAATACGGACGTTATTTAGATTTTCATGCCTCGATGTCTTCATTATTACAAAATAATGACGACGTTTGCATACATGCGAGCGGCAAAAATTCTCGAGGGAACGTGCATTTTTAACCTTCTAATAAGCTATTTTTACTGCAATATAGAGAGATAATTGAGGATCATTATGGAAGCATTTCTAGGTGGAATCTTTTATCCCTGTCTACAGTTGGTGAAGATGTTACATTTTGTAGTGGCAATATAGGATGGGATATGGTTTCTATTTGACAATTATATTTTGGGTTATTGTAAGGAAATTCTTATTTATGTATGAGAAGTTGTAATTAATTTCTTCTCTTTTGGTGGAATTGTATTAGTGTTTTTAGATCAATGCAAATTAAATACAATATACAATTATAGTTATTGTCGAGCTCTCGAGTAGAAAAAACGGGAGCGTACTTCAGTAACCTTAGTCTTCCAGAGTATACCAAAAGTTGATTAAAATATATTAATCGATCTACCCAGGTATACTTATTGGCACAAATGCATACTTTTGGGTGACTTGGCATACCGAATTTACTTTTTGTAGACTGCGGTATACTGTTATTAAAAATGAGTATACCAAAAGTAGACTCATCACCCAAGAGTATGCATTTGTGCCAATAAGTATACTTGGGGAGATCGGTTGGTATACTTTTTTCGACAAAATCAACTTTTAGTTGACTTTTATATACTACAGGAGATTAACGTATACTAAAGTATACTTTTATTTTTTCTACTCGGGCTCTTATTCAGGATTGAATAATTATTTATTTACTAGGGTTTTGTGGAGTGTTTAGATATCGATTAAGGAGTCATTCATTCTTTGAAGGCACATTTTTCATTTTTTTTTATTTTAAATGAAAAAAAAAAAATTTTTAATATACTTCGGAGAAATCTGATATTGAGTAGCAACTCAAAATTCATTATATCTCGAGGAGATTTTATAATGTTTTTAAAAGTTTTCAAAATCTTGAAAGTAAAATCAAAATCAAAGTGTTTTAAAGTTGTCAAACTTTGTACAAATTTTTTCAACTTATTGTAATTTCACCTTATTTTCATATATTTTCAATGGTTTCGATTTTCATTCAAAACAAAACAATTGTTTCTTCTTATTCGTACTCTAAGTTATCCGATTAATTTAAACTACCCAAAACATTTTGTTACATTTAAGAAATTTTCGATTATTATCGAAAAAAAAACACTACACAAATTTAAATCAAAAGCTTGAGAAAGAAACAACAACAAAAATTCCAATAAATTATGCATCTGCATAACACGCTTTATCTATTACGTGTATAGATCCGTAAATCACATGATGGAAAATCTGCTTTTAGAAGGAAAAAACAGAAATTCGTGTGTCGATGGGGAGTGCAGTATTTTTATCGTTTTTTTATTCTTCAAGGTCAAAAAAAACCCAAGCCTATGAATCTTCTCTTTTTCGAAAGGCCGGCGAAAATTCTCGCCGAGGTTTTTTTTCCGGAGCTCGGGGTGACGGGCCGTAAAAAAGGCAAAGCCGCAGAAAGAGCCAGCGTGAAAGGGTTGCGTTGCTCGGCCTTGGCTCGGGCCATTTGCACGGCCTTAAGCAATCGCTGCAAGCTTTTCACGGTCCTTCGTGGGACTCTGAAACGCACGAGTGGACTTCAAAATTCAACGCTTATTGTAAACGTGTGTGGAGGATACTTTTAGAAAAAAAAAGGAGTATTTTGTAGTGAGAAAGAAATTCATCCCACCCCATGGAGAAAGCGCGTTCTTTTCCAAAAATATCTTTTCATCATTCTAACCTCAAAACTGACCTTTTGACGTGACTTTGAGGCTATCATGATGAAAAATATTGATCGCACTCGTGAGCTATCGCCAATTTTGGCTCAGCCGATTTTAACCTTCGCTTTCGGCTCGGGCAAAAACCTTCGGCCTCGCCAAAATTGGCTCTAGCTCCTGAGTACGAAAATAACTATTCCATTTGTTTTTTATTAAAACACTTTCATTCTACTTTGATAAAAGTATTTTAGTATCTCTCATCATGTTAATTTTTATTCTTTTATATCCCAATTACTTTTTTTATATCCCAAGTGCTGTAACTGGTTTTCCAATGAAGTACTTATTTTGTAACTGTGAAACGAGAAAACAATTGAAATTAATAAATATAGAGAATGTTATTCGTTAGAATTTTTTAAAAAATGTACTGCAGAAATTCAAAGTTACAATTTTATTAAGTTTTTACTATTCCTATTAACTTATTTCTATCGATTGAAAAAAAAGGTTTTATAATAAATACTATATATCATGTTGTGGAATCTATTTAAAAAGTTATGACTCAAAGTTTTACTAGGAAAATTTCCTTCTTTCAGAAATTCATCAATTTCAATTTTCGGTTATATCATCAAAAAGATTCCACGAAAGGATGAAAAAAATTTCTTTTGTAATCTAAGTTCTTTAACTGACTTTCTAGTAGACTATATTTTAAATATAACTTTGAAATAAGAGCAAAAATATAAACAAATAAACTAAGCGAATGTTGCAAGAATTTTCTAGGTAATGTCGTGCACAGATTCTAAATTACAATTTATGAAGGTTTTGATCATATCATAAATTCAAAAAAAAACTGCAATTTCTATTATAATAAGAACTCTATTGTCTTATTCGTACTTTTTCTTCGATAAAAAGAAGTCTTGAAAATCAATATGGTACTATACGTTTCTGTGAAATACATTTAGAAAAACTATTATTTCAAGTTAAATTAATAAATTTCTCTTTTATCAAAATTCATTAATTTCAATTCGCAGGTGTATCATTGAAATGTGTTCCACAAAAAGATGAATGTAAGGAAATTTTCTCGAATCTGATTTTCTATTGAATAATTTTATGATTAACTTTGATGTTAGAAAACAATTAGGGATAAATAAATACAGACCATATGATTGTGGTTGGAATTTTTCAGGAAATGTCGTGCAGAGAATCTGAATTACTATTTACACAAGTTATATCATTTCATTGACTTGCAAAAAAACAGCAATTTATACTATCATCAACACCTTATTTTGCAATTCGTGCTTTTCTTTTGATAAAAAGGAACGTTTTATAAAAAAATTTGATATGCTTGTCATGCAATCCATTATAAAAAATTATCACTTACAGTTTTATATAAAACAGGTATTTAATTTTACAATATATGTAGAAATAATGAATGACATTTTATAACTCATTTCTACATATTAGTGATCTATTCTTTAGGTTGTTGATTTTTCTACATTCTCGTTATTTTTGTATAATTTTTTTTTTCAAATATTTGAAAATTCTCTTGTGGCACATCAGGAAACTTTTTACCACCAGCGAACTTTCAAGGTCCCCGAAAATTGGGGGCGTAAGGGGTGACTTTTCAGGTCGAATTTTGTCGGTCTTGCAGTCGTGACTTGCAGACCACGAAATTCTTGGTATCATAGTTTCTTGCACCCCTCGCTGGATGACGCTACTGATAATTTACTAGACTTTCTATTTCATTTTGCGTAATAACAAATGAATATTATTACAAAAAAGGCTAGGACATTGATCCAGAATTTCGTGTACGGACGCAAACTCTAATTAATAACAATATTTCATTTTTTACATTTCTTGTCTAATAACTTTTCATGATTTATGCACATTGATATACCAATTCGGTTGCTCAAACAAACGTTTGATCTTTATTTGACCAATTAAATACTTCGTTCACTGCAATAAATTTTTTAGTTCAAACAAACAAATTTTTTTTAACTGTAAAATTTTTTTTTGTTCCAACAAACAAATTTGAGTTTGCAGAAACGTAATTTCTTATGTAAAAATTCTCATGTAAAAACCTATAGGTACTTGTCATATTTATTAGAAATGTTCAAAATTATGCTGAATTTTCAAATAATGAATTGTAAATGATGCTCGAACGGTCGTTGAATTGCTATTAGAGTACATGAAAAATGTGTTCAAAATTGTAAAGTCCCAAATTTTCATAGGGTATCATTTTTTTTTCTTTCCGTTATTTTTATGAACTCTATTTTGTAAAAGTCGTTACATGACAAAACGTTTTCTCAATACGTGAGAATGTTTTTCTAATCTCCTACCACTGAATCTGTTGTTTCCACGTGAATATTGAATTTAAATATGTTATCTCTTATCTTGGTCTTAACACACTGAAAAATATTTCATTCGGTAATAATTAATGTTGTATATTAAAACTTTTTAACAATTTTTTTTTCAAAATGCATTTTATATTAACTGCAAAAAAATTTGGAAATGATTATGTTCAACACATGAGGTGATAATTTTTAGACTGAGAAGTTTTTTGTTCTCTCCAAGCCAATGTAACGTTATTTAGAATAAATGAATTCCTGTAAAATCATATCATTCACTCATTGATTGAATAAAATAAATTTTTTCAATAAATTCAATGATTTCACGAAAGTTGATTTGTACTTAATAAGGTTATATTGTCTCTGAGAGAACGATAAAAATTTTTGAATCTAAAAATAAGGAAATTAGACTTGGTCAATCATAAAAATTTTGTAATTATTATTTATAAATTATTTAGTAGTATAAAACATCGTTTTAATATGCATGTATTCCGCTTTAGAATAAGAGAGTATCTTTAATTAATTTGAAAATGTTAGATGAAAAAATTGGGCAATATATCGCTTAATGCAAACACGAGTAAAGACTTTTGGAGACTCATAAAAACACTTTCGATACTCTTGGAGTCTCTTAGTCACTTTTTCGGTGAACTCCGAGACTCCAGATAATTTTATTGGAGACTGAAACGATACTACGGTTTTTCGTCTTGAAATTATCGTGAAACACGTCACTTCTCCCACTGGTTCTATAAAACCTTGCGAAAAACAACGCGCCAGGGCGAACGCTCCCATAAAACTTAAACGGAAAAAAACACGCTAAACGATGTTCGATTCGGTTTTTTCTTGCGTGTTCAAGAATTGATTTCTTAGAGTATTCCCGCGATAAAGGCAAGTATAGGGATGTACCCACGCGTGCATGCTCCCGCCGGTGTTTCGCGCTTTGATGGCGCAATAAAGCGCTGTAAAGTGGCCGTAAAACACATCGAGTCAGCTGATGTCGTTAAGTGCCTGACGTCGTTTTCATCCGGATCTTCGTTTTCGTACGACGAACGCGAAATATTCCTGTCCCATTTTTCCGAACACTCCACCTCTAACTTGAAATGTGCGGAAAAGTGACACGATGTAGGAACAGCGCAAAGAAATTTTTCATGGGGTTTTGGAGAAGAGTAAATTCATATGACACAATGTTTTATATATAAAACATGATTGGTGTTATTTAATATATTATTTAAAGGTATATTTTATTCACTGATCATTCTTTTTGTCTTTTTCTGATCTATTGTTGGGAATATTCTTTAGGGTTAGTTTCATATTGTCAGAAAACCCTTCAAGTTTTGTAGATAATAAGAAAATATGAAAAAAAAAACATACTATAACACAAAAAGAACGATTTGTATCAGCCAAAAAAATTTCTGTTGTAACACATTATTGACAGAACGAATTGTGTTGTTGTTTAAACAAATATTTTTTGCTACCACAGCACAATCATAATGCGTGAAATTTCATTGTATAGTAATTGTCCTCTCACAGCAAGAAATATTTTTTGAGGCAACAAAATAAACTGCTACTGCAAAAAAATTCGTCGTGTCAAGTTGTGTTGAAACACAACTTTTTTTTGCTGATACAGCAAATAATTTTTTTTTTTTTGTGAACTATTAGAAAAGAACGAAATGAAGGTGTCAGTGACTTGAAAATTCTAAAAATTGAGTTACACTACATTCATTACCTCTATGAAACATATTTGACACTGGACTCTAAAATTTGGAAATCTTTGAAACTTTATATTTTAGAAAATTGAAAAATTTTACTATCGTAATAGTCGAAGATTAATAATTTTAAAATCCCAAAAGGCACGTATTTTTTGAGTATTTGAGGCATTTTTAAAACTTCTGTATCCTATGTTATATATACAATTTTTTTACACTTTTTGGTGTATTTCCGACGACTTTAAGTTCCTAGTATTTTTATGGATTTGTCATCCATGTGGAAATTTGTATAGTTTATAAATTTATGGAATTCGATGCTCTAGAATTCAAATTACAACAGATTTTCAAATTTTGAAAGATATCTGGGAAAATAAGATTGACCTTATTATATATATTTCATAGATTTTTAAAATTTTCGTAATTTTGAAGTGTTTATAAGATTGAGTAACATTTTAGAGTATTCTCACACGTTTCTCGTATTTGTATACAGCACCAGTCAGAAGTTTTTGTTGACTTCTTCCAAAAGTTCATACTTTCCATCATGAAAGTTTTTTACTTTCAGGGATCCAATATAAATAAAATTTTTATTAAAACTCGTATGACTGCAGTCTAAAAAAATTTAGGTATATTCAGATAAATATCTTTATTAATCTCAAAGTGCATGAGATTCCTTCATTCAAAAAACGACATTTTTGAACAATGTCATATTTATAAAAAATGTTATTTTATCTTGTAACTTTGCAGTTCAAGTCTACTGAATCCATAGACAAAGTTTCAATAAAATTTAACTGGATCTGGTGATTGAGATTATAGTTCTTGAATACATACAAATAATAAAATATGCATGAAAACGGTTAAAAAAATAAAATATGCATATTTTGTGATATTTAATAATTCAGAAAAGGTTTTGTACTCTCAATTATACGATTAAAATTAATTTCATCTAGTTTCACTGAAAGATTAAGTTCATTAAAACTGTAGGGTTTTTGCGAAGTATTTGTAAAAATTGTTAGAACATAGTTCTTTCACAGAATTCAAATATGTTCTATCAGTATTTCTTTAGTTCGTTCTTATTTCCAACCTTTTTTTTTGTATTTTGATGAATATCTGTCTAAATTCTAAGAACTCGAAGCACTATAGTTCATATTTTCTAAGTTGTTCAACTTTTTCGTGAATTATATTTCTTTTTTAAAACTCACTCGGTTAAAACAACTTCCAAAATTAATTTTTCAACGTTATTTTAGCCAAACATCCATAATAATTCAAATTCTCCCGAAGTCAGGATCACTGTTATTTATATTTATTGTGAAAGAAAAATCCTGAATATTGTTTTAATTCGAGAACTCACAGAAAACCATTTTTTACGTCTTCTACAATTGAGTAATATCATTTCTGATAATTTTCATCTATTTACAATTATTTTCATTCCTATTTCTATGGATCATTATATTTTTATATTATTATAATTACGTCAAGGCATAATTTTATTCTTGTTTTTATTTTCATCGATTTTTATGTACATCATTGCTTCTGTTTTCATTTATTCATGAAATGATCATTAATTGTGTACATATTTCGAAACGAGTCTGATTTTTTAAAACCCCTCTTATTTGCAACATAAAAACACGCATAATACGTTACGCTTCGTCCTCTATACTTTAGCTTTGTGCATGTTTTTCTAAACACTCGAATAACAGAAGAATAACGCTATCGCGTCTTCTTCTACAGCGATTTTTCCAATGATTTTCCGTCGATTTGTAAGCGTTAATTTATAGACCTGTCGGAGAGGGCTTTTACGTAATGATAATGGCAACGCCGCGATTGCCGCCATCACTCGAAGCCAATGTGACATTAACAATGTAATAACTTGCTAATTAATGCTCGATATTTCTGCACGGAATCGCTCGTGAACGCTGTAATGGAAATCGTGAAAAATTTATACACTCCGCGTTACTTTTACGCGTGACCTTACGCGATCATGGAGAAATTACAACAATGGCCCATGACGCAATGCTTAAACTTGTTAAATAAAAAAAAAATTTATAATGTTTATTGTCAAAAAAATCACAAATTAGATTTTAATAAGGTTTGGATTAGTTTGAATCCTAATCAAAATCGAGTAGAAATCACGCTTGAAGTTTCTTTTTTACTATTAGGGGTCGTCCATAAATTACGTAACGCTCTGAGGGGGGGGGGGGTCAGACCAAACGTGACATCCTGTGTTGACGCTTATGGAGAATTGTGTGACAGAGGGGGGGGGGGATCAAAAAATATCGAAAATTGCGTTACTTAATTTATGGACGACCCCTTAAACATTATTTAAAAACAATTTTATATTACAATAATTTGCAAATATAATTTCCTCTCGTCTCCCCTTTACACTGTCCTGATTTTACTGATGATTGAATCAATATGTATAGTAAAAAGGGCTTGCAAGTATTCTTTAATCTATTTTTCACGTCTTCAAGGACGTTGGCAACCCCAAAAAACGCCCATCGTGATGGCATTAGCCCCAACGAAAGCACTTTCTTTCGGCACAGCGGCCCGCTTTACGAGCTCGAATATTTATCTCGCCGCGGCGAGAGGAACTTATCGCGGTTCGCGCGCCAGACGCGATCGAGATTTTGATTTATCGTCCACTCGAGTGCAAGCCACTCGAGCGCAACTCCTTTGTCGGCTTTATCTAGCTTGGGGTTTCTATCGGGGCCGTCCTGTACTGGAAAATTTCGTGAGGAATCAAGTAATTCCTAGAAATTTCGAATTACTTGACTCATAAAAAAAAAAAATGTATACCATAGATCCAACTAATCTTTTTTTCCTTGCTGACAGAAGAGTTAAAAAAGTTTAATACACTTGGCAAAAAATTATATTAATTGCGTGATGTGAGAAATCGGATTTGAATTTGCGGTAGGTGAAAAGCTGAATTTCCGGTCGCAGTATCGAAAAAATTAATCGAAGATAACTATATCCTATTATAGAGGAAAACAATAAAAATAGTGTCATTAATCCAGAATCCGTATTTTGGTGAGTGTCTTATGGTCACTATAATTTTTTTATATTTATGTTAGTCATTTTTCAATGCAGTATATGTTATCGTTATTAGAATTTTAATTAGATGCATACTTTAAAAAATAAATACCATTCGCATTATTCGTAGTACATCAAACCCACATTAAATAATACCCCACGTTATTGATATACATCAAAAATGTTTCTAGAATTAGAAAATTAATTAAATTCCTGATATTGTTCTTATTAATGTAAACATTAAAAACAATTGATAAAAATTTTATTTTCGACCTATAGGATATATTTAAAATGATCAGAAATAATGAAAAATACAGTAATAATAAAAAGTTTTCGAAAAACTATAAGGATTTATTGTACCTGGAATGTCTTATTTGTTTGAATAATATCATCGGTTACATAGCTGGTCTAATAGTGAATTACAATATATTTTTCTGAATATTTTTCAAAAAAATTCCTAAAATTATTTGAAGAATTCATGAATATTAATCTATTTTTATAATCATGTATTTCTAAGAACGTACTTTTTTGTTTTTTATCTTATTCATTTTTATAAAAGCTTTAGTCTACTTCAAAATATGTTTATGTATCAGTATGTTGTTAGTTATTCATAATTGAAAAATTCTGTATAATTCACTGTATAATTTCAAACATCAGAAATTAATTATAAAATTTCCAGACCTAAAAGTTTCCAGTAACGAAAAAATACAAAAAATTCAGAACAATTCAACTCACAAAAATTTGAGTCTGCGTCAACTTAAATTTGCAGGTCACTTTATCATTCATGTTATTACTTTTTCAACAATAACTGAATACTGCAATTTGCCAAGTTTGTTTTCCGAATATTTTTTTATTTTTCGGGTTTGATATATATTTAAACCTTTGTAGTTCTACAAAGTTTATACTTTTATACAACTTTTAAATTGTTATAGTTGGAACAACTAATATCTTTACAGTTTTTAGTTTATAGAATATTGTATAAATAATTCACTAAAAAGATTCAATATCAGAAATAAATATCTAAAGTTTTAAACCTCAAAAGTTTCCATCAGCAAGAAAATATAAGAAATGTAGGGGAATAAAACTGACAAGAATTTTCATCTACATTTAATTTAATTTTTGTGTGACCCTAATAATCATTTCAATAACTTTTTTTACGAAAACTGAATTCTTTAAATTACATGAACATATTTTCGTGAATATTTTTTTTTAATTTGTATTTTAATTTACATATTATTCATTTTATAGTTCTTTGTGGTTTATAGCTGTATACGTAGAATTAATTTCATATTTCAAACTTCAGAAATAAATATTCAAAATTTAAAATCCCAAACGTTTTAATGTGCAAGAAAATACCAACAATTTAGAAAAATTCAATTCTCAAAAATAAATCGGGTACCTAACTATTGAAATTAATAAATGATTTTACAACTTCATCTTTTAATGAACGAAAATATAAATAAAGATGAAAAAAACTTATTTTACTCCTGTGATACTATGGAAATTATTTATCAAAAATCAAAAATATGACATTATAAAAAATTTCTCGAACAACTATGAGGGTTTCTTCAACATCGAAGCTCCATTTTATTATAATAAAATAAAAATCTATATCTGTTCTATGAGTGAATGAAAATACATTTTTTTCATATTTATAAAAGAAATTCGTAAAATTGTGTACACAATTTATGAAAATTGATCCATTTTTACGATTATATTTATATTATAACATTTTTAGAAATTTTTTTATTTTATTCATTGACAATAAAGCTTGAGGTTTCTCTTAAATATGTTTCGTGTATATAACTTTTTGTTAATCAATACTGTTATTCTTCTGATGTTGTTTATCTTTAATAACTGACTAATTCTGTTTACATAACTTTATACTTCTAACATCAGAAATTAATTTTTAAAGTTTTAAATCCTAAAAGTTTCCACGAGCAAGAAAATATTTTAAATTACAAAAAAAATTTATTAAACAAGACCTTTTGTCTGCAATCAATTATTTAACAATATATAAATAGCCAAAGTTACCTAAATATAAGCTTATTTTCATGATGCTTTTTCTATATTTTGAATTTTTCACTGATTTTACCATACCCCGCACCATGGAAATCGTGGTTTCGAATTATAGAAACAAAAGTTTCAGCAAGTGAAGGTTAGATGGCGGTAAAAGTATTTTTGTTGGATTTTCGGAGGGAAAAGAGGAGAACTTGTTGGAAGAGAGAGCGTGAGTGCTCCAATGACAGAAGGTGTGAATTATTGATTTGGGATGAGTCAGAAGAACGGTCACCCAGAGCGATGGAATTTCGCTCGAAAAACATCCAAGTTGTAGAAACGACGAAATCGCATGTCCTCAGACTATTTCAGATAATTTTTATTTACTAAACATGAAAATTTTTTTTTTCTCTTGAATATGTTGTAATGAATGAGAATACAAATTTAGAAGGTCATAGAGTTTTTTTGAAAAAAGTAATTTGAGTAACTTCCTTTTTTTTGCATTTAATCAAGTTTCCATCTGAAAAATTTTAAAAAAATGTTAATTTACTGTTGATGATGAATAAAAATCAGCATGATATTAATTCATGATAATTCAGTTTAATCTTATGTAAGCTGCACAATTTTGCACGTTTTTTCTTGAATCTTGTTCTTTGCATTTTTTTTTTTTTTTTGGACTTTGAATAGAAAAAGATAGTTTCATATAACTAATGATAATATTACTTGTGGTAGGAAGATTGTTTTTAAACATATGGTTTGAATGTAATAGTATGAAATTCGACCGTGGAAGAATTATAGAAAGTCTGACACCTAAAATAGATACTATGGGACGCCCAAAGCTCAGAGTTCATAGCATTTCATTCAGTTCACAGGTCACGTTTTCGAATAGAAAATTATTAAAACGATTCATTGAAAATTTTTCAGATTCATTCTCAAATATGAAAAAAGTTTTTCTAAGATCTGTGTTTAAAAAAATTTGTTTAACTGAGAATTTGAGAGGGTTGAGTTCCAGTTGAATTTATATAGCAAAATATGAAGTGAATAAGAAAAGACATAAAAAAAATGGATTATCTTAGAGTATGTTACGAACGTTGAAAAATACAAAAGACACTTAAAAAACAAATCTATGTAAATATGATTTTCTTAAGAGCTCATAAAAACAAATTTTTGATTCTAGAAAGCCTTAATTATAGCATTTAAAAATCACAACGATTTTTGTATATTATATTATAGATAAACTATAAAATACTAAACTATAAATATGAATAAACTCATGTTATAAATAAACAAAAAATGCTGAGAATTCATAAAAATTTGAAAATCTGTACAACTGTGAATGTTCGAGTATGAACTTACAGAAAAAGAATATAAATAAAATTCCAATTTCTCTGCTAAAAATTTTAACTCATATTATATTTGACTCTAATTAAATTTGTACTGAGATTTTATGAATAATGGTAATGCTATCAACTTCGTCCCAGTTTCAAATGAGTATTACATGTCTACGTATCATAATAGCTTCACTTCATTTAAAAATGGCCTTCATAAAATATTCATATAAAAGTTAAAATTTATCACAAGTACTGAAATAGGTTTTCCTAAATATACGTCATGGTGTGTTACGTTTGCAGTAATACCAAAACAATACCATTTTAAGGAATTCCAAGTTTTTGGAAAAAAATTCACCTCAAAAAGCATTTAAATGCTGTCCATGTTTTTTTGTTTCACAAAAAGCCTATTATCCATCACATTCTGACAATCAATTTAGAATACCTAGCAATACAGCTCGTATTTTGTGAGACGTATGTTCAAAAACGTCTCTCGAAGCAGCAATATCCGGCCCCCAAAACTCCGCGTTACAAAGTGATACAAATCCAGGCAACGGCACGTCTAATTTATCGAGCTTTCGCAATGGGTGTTGCGCATGAAACAAACGGGCAATCGGCGTATGAGAATGAGTGCGCCCGGACTTCAAAGAGCCGCAACGTCTCGGCAGCCAAGTCAGGCGTGGTCGCAGCCACGTCTGCCTTGCAACGTAAAAACCATGTTAAGCCTGTTCATACCAGGCAAAATATAATTTTTTGAAGTCCATAAATTGTTTATGTTCACAATAGGTGTTTGAATAATGTTAATAATTATCTTTTTATTATATAACTAATAATTCATATAGTCATTTAGTATTATTATACTATTGTGATAATAATATCGTAATGTTTGTGTGATCATAATATGGTATAGTAATGTAATTAAAAATTGTTCAAATATATAAAAATATTGGTTTAATAATGATGTTATTGTTGATAATTATTGTTATAGCAAATAATAAATAATTTGTATATTATTGTGATACAGTAATTTTAACGTGTGGTAAAGTAATGTTAAAAATAATTTTTATTATATATATTTAATTATGAGTACAATAACATCTATGGTAATAATAATTTTTAATGTTTGTAATAGGTTTTGAAATATATAAATTTTTGGACATTGAATGAGATATGAAAATTTCCCTTCGTTGTTTTTCATTCACTTTTCCTGAAAAATAATGATAAATGATTCTTATGTAAAGAACAATCTATAAAATCGTTACAACTGCATTTTTTCAATTACGTGTTGAAAATTTGACGTTACGGAAATTCCAGTTCGGGGAAAAAAATATCCGCAAACAAAACCGAAGTTTTTTTTTTCTGCGTAGGATATTATGACGCGTTTTCTTTTAGTATTAACAATATTTTAATGATAATAGAAAATTTGTATGAATTTTTTACGAATTCGATGCTCTAGGACTTGAAGTGCAATATATTTAGACTTTTTTCAAGGATTTTATGAAAAATCTACCTTTGCAGATTTATTGAGTTTCTAAGACTACTTGTATTTTGAGTATACAATTATTTTTTAACAATTTTTTCAATGCGAGGATTTTTTTAAATTTATATTGTTTACATGGATTTTCGTAGACTTCAAGAATTTGATAATCATAACATTTTGTTTATGAGAAAGAAAGTTTATTTATAAGAAACAAAACTATTGTAAAAAACTTTGATAGAAAAAAAAGAAATTTCAAAAAATTCTCGAATTATGTGCTGTGAAATTCAGAGTGAGGAATCTTTTTCATTATTCCATAGTTTTCCAGAATAATGTATATTCATTGATTAATGGTGGTTCACAGTATTATAATAGATATTTATGCTACAAGGGAGAAAAAGGATGATTCCAACGAGTGAAATTGTGCACTCGCTTCGCTCGTGCCCAAACTTTGCATTCGTTGGAATCATTCTTTTTGTCTCGTGTAGCATACAATATTTTTTCCCATGCATGTGTAAAAGTGGCCACTTCATTTTTATGGAACGCAGGAACGAA